>CM042248.1:53933054-53935554 GCA_023566225.1 Romanogobio albipinnatus
TCCATCACTGACACTCACTGACCATCACTGACACTCACTGTCCATCACTGACACTCACTGTCCATCACTGACACTCACTGTCCATCACTGACACTCACTGTCCATCACTGACACTCACTGTCCATCACTGTAACTCACTGACCATCACTGACACTCACTGTCCATCACTGACACTCACTGACCATCACTGACACTCACTGTCCATCACTGACACTCACTGACCATCACTGACACTCACTGTCCATCACTGACACTCACTGTCCATCACTGACACTCACTGACCATCACTGACACTCACTGTCCATCACTGACACTCACTGTCCATCACTGACACTCACTGACCATCACTGACACTCACTGTCCATCACTGACACTCACTGTCCATCACTGACACTCACTGACACTCACTGACACTCACTGACACTCACTGTCCATCACTGACACTCACTGTCCATCACTGACACTCACTGACCATCACTGACACTCACTGACACTCACTGACAATCACTGACAATCACTGACACTCACTGACACTCACTGTCCATCACTGACACTCACTGTCCATCACTGACACTCACTGTCCATCACTGACACTCACTGTCCATCACTGACACTCACTGACACTCACTGACACTCACTGACACTCACTGACACTCACTGACACTCACTGACACTCACTGTCCATCACTGACACTCACTGTCCATCACTGACACTCACTGTCCATCACTGTCCATCACTGACACTCACTGACACTCACTGACAATCACTGACACTCACTGACACTCACTGTCCATCACTGACACTCACTGACACTCACTGTCCATCACTGACACTCACTGACCATCACTGACACTCACTGTCCATCACTGACACTCACTGACACTCACTGACACTCACTGTCCATCACTGACACTCACTGTCCATCACTGACACTCACTGACACTCACTGACACTCACTGACCATCACTGACACTCACTGTCCATCACTGACACTCACTGACCATCACTGACACTCACTGTCCATCACTGACACTCACTGTCCATCACTGACACTCACTGACACTCACTGTCCATCACTGACACTCACTGTCCATCACTGACACTCACTGACACTCACTGTCCATCACTGACACTCACTGACACTCACTGTCCATCACTGACACTCACTGACCATCACTGACCATCACTGACACTCACTGACCATCACTGACCCTCACTGACACTCACTGACCATCACTGACACTCACTGTCCATCACTGACACTCACTGACCATCACTGACACTCACTGACACTCGCTGTCCATCACTGACACTCGCTGTCCATCACTGACACTCACTGACACTCACTGACCATCACTGACACTCACTGACACTCACTGACACTCACTGACACTCACTGACAATCACTGACACTCACTGACATTCACTGACACTCACTGACCATCACTGACCATCACTGACACTCACTGACACTCACTGACACTCACTGACACTCACTGACACTCACTGACCATCACTGACACTCACTGACACTCACTGACCATCACTGACCATCACTGACACTCACTGTCCATCACTGACACTCACTGACACTCACTGACCTTCACTGACACTCACTGACACTCACTGACCATCACTGACACTCACTGACACTCACTGTCCATCACTGACACTCACTGTCCATCACTGACACTCACTGACACTCACTGTCCATCACTGACACTCACTGTCCATCACTGACACTCACTGACCATCACTGACACTCACTGACCATCACTGACACTCACTGACCATCACTGACACTCACTGTCCATCACTGACACTCACTGACCATCACTGACACTCACTGACACTCACTGACCATCACTGACACTCACTGACCATCACTGACCATCACTGACACTCACTGACCATCACTGACACTCACTGACACTCACTGACACTCACTGTCCATCACTGACACTCACTGTCCATCACTGACACTCACTGTCCATCACTGACACTCACTGTCCATCACTGTAACTCACTGTCCATCACTGACACTCACTGACCATCACTGACACTCACTGTCCATCACTGACACTCACTGACCATCACTGACACTCACTGACCATCACTGACCATCACTGACCATCACTGACACTCACTGACCATCACTGACACTCACTGACCATCACTGACACTCACTGTCCATCACTGACACTCACTGTCCATCACTGACACTCACTGTCCATCACTGACCATCACTGACACTCACTGACCATCACGGACACTCACTGTCCATCACTGACACTCACTGACCATCACTGACACTCACTGTCCATCACTGACACTCACTGACACTCACTGACCATCACTGACACTCACTGTCCATCACTGACACTCACTGACACTCACTGACCATCACTGACACTCACTGACCATCACTGACACTCACTGTCCATCACTGACACTCACTGTCCATCACTGACACTCACTGACCATCACTGACACTCACTG
>CM042248.1:53940554-53950554 GCA_023566225.1 Romanogobio albipinnatus
TCAGGTTGAAGCACTTAATTTATTAATAAAAATAATAATAATAAATAATTAAAACTTAAATAAAAATAAACTAAAGCTAAATAGCAATATATAAACTTACAAAAGTACATAATGAAGTGACTAAAAATGTAACTAAAATAAAAGAGCATTCAAAATATTAATAAAAGTATAGAAATAAAAATATATACACTACAATAATAACAAAATACACAGTATCTCATAAGAGTGAGACACCTCACAGTTCAGCGGCCATTTTAATAGATCTCCTCAAGGGGCAGAACTATAGAAATGAGGTGTGGATATATTTGAGTGTAGCCGGTGTTCTGCTTCAGGATATCACAGTCCATGTTTCCCTCAATGAAGCGCAGCTCCCCAGCCCCAGCAGCACTCGTGCAGCCCCACATCATGATGCTGCCACCTCCATGCTGGACTGTAGGCAAGACACGCTTTTCAGGTACTGCCCACCCGGGCGGACACCATCTGAGCCAAACAAGGTCATCTCTGTCTCCTCAGACCACAGGGCGTGGCTCCAGTCATTCATGCTCTTCAGCAAACTGTGCGGGTTTCAGAAGAGGCTTCATTCCGGGACGACGGCCTTGCAAACCGACTTTTTCAATCAGGGTGTACTTACTTTCATTGCCAGTTATTGTGACAGTAATGGCTGTGTGTGAAGTTATTTTCAGAGGACAGTAACTCTATACTCTATACAAGCAGAGCACGACTACTCTAAAATATATCCACGCTTCATTTCTATAGTATTGTCCCTTGAGGAGATATACTGAGGGGTGTACTCACTTCTGTGAGATATTGTGTGTGTGTGTGTGTGTGTCAGCGCGGGTTACCCAGTATCAGAGAGACGTAGGTGTGGTAGAAGAGCAGCGTCAGGACACACAGGATGGATCTGAGACTGTGACTGCCAGCGCCGTCCCGCAGCTGCGACAGACCGAACTCCTGCAGGACAGCAACAGCGGCCGTTAGTGTGTGTGTGTGTGTGTGTGTGTGTGTGCTCATCTTTCTTTAGTGAACGAGTGATTCAGCGCACGCATCAAACTGCCGAAGTCATGTGATTTCAGTGATCTAGTTCTAGTTAAAAGTCTCTTATTGCTCTGATTAAACAAGCCCGTCAATTTCACAAATCGCACATTATTATAAAGACAGTCATGCTGAATGGTGTTAGATGATATGTTAACTGCATTTAATGGATAGAGCATGTGTGTGTGGTTTGGCGTGTGGAGGGGAACGCTTCGAAACTGTGAATCCTTTTGCGAAGCAATTGGTTCAAAGTTCCTGAAAAGCTTCCACCCCCCCTCTGACACTGGTCACTCACTCGGTTCCCTGAGAAGCCGATGAACTCCAGCAGTCGAAGGATTCGTGCAGGCAGTAAAGACAGCATCTGACAGAGTTAAAACAGAGTAAAATAAAGTTAAAACTGAGTTAAACAGTTAAAAACAGAGTTAAAACAGAGTAAAATAAAGTTAAAACTGAGTTAAACAGAGTTAAACAGTTAAAAACAGAGTTAAAACAGTTTAAACAGAGTAAAACAGGGTTAAACAGAGTTAAAACAGAGTAAAATAAAGTTAAAACTGAGTTAAAACAGTTCAAACAGAGTAAGATAAAGTTAAAACTGAGTTAAAACAGTTCAAACAGAGTAAAATAAAGTTAAAACTGAGTTAAAACAGTTCAAACAGAGTAAAATAAAGTTAAAACTGAGTTAAAACAGTTCAAACAGAGTAAAATAAAGTTAAAACTGAGTTAAAACAGTTCAAACAGAGTAAAATAAAGTTAAAACTGAGTTAAAACAGTTCAAACAGAGTAAAATAAAGTTAAAACAGGGTTAAACAGAGTTAAAACAGGGTTAAAATAGTTAAAACAGAGTAAAATAAAGTTAAAACTGAGTTCAAACAGTTCAAACAGAGTAAAACAGAGTTAAAACACAGTTAAACAGAATTAAAACGGAGTTAAACAGAGTAAAACGGGGTTAAAATAGTTAAAACAGAGTTAAACCGATTTAAACAGTTAAACCAATTTAAACAGAGTTAAACCGATTTAAACAGAGTTAAACCGATTTAAACAGAGTTAAACCAATTTAAACAGAGTTAAACCAATTTAAACAAAGTTAAAACAGTTAAAACATAGTTAAACAAAGTAAAAAACAGGGTTAAAACAGTTAAAACAGAATTAAAACACAATTAAAGAGAGTACATCTGGGTTAAAATAGTTAAAACAGGGTTAAACCGATTTAAACAGAGTTAAAACAAGTTAAACAAAATTGAAACAAAACCGAGTTAAAACAGTTAAACAGGTTAAAATGGAGTTAAAACTGTTAAAACATAATTAAAACAGGGTTAAACAAAGTTAAAACAGTTAAAACATAGTTAAACAAAGTAAAAAACAGGGTTAAAACAGTTCAAACAGAATTAAAACACAATTAAAGAGAGTACATCAGGGTTAAAATAGTTAAAACAGGGTTAAACCGATTTAAACAGAGTTAAAACAAGTTAAACAGAATTGAAACAAAACCGAGTTAAAACACAGTTAAACAGGTTAAAATGGAGTTAAAACTGTTAAAACATAATTAAAACAGGGTTAAACAGAGTTAAAACAAGTTAAACAGAATTGAAACAAAAGAGAGTTAAAACAGTTACACCGGTTAAAATAGAGTTAAAATAGAGTTAAAACATAATTAAAATAGGGTTAGACACAGTATTAAACAGAATTGAAACAATTAAAACAGAGTTAAAACAGTTTAAACAGAGTAAAACAGGGTTAAACAGAGTTAAAACAGTTAAAACAGAGTAAAATAAAGTTAAAACTGAGTTAAAACAGTTCAAACAGAGTAAAACAGGGTTAAACAGAGTTAAAACAGTTAAAACAGAGTAAAATAAAGTTAAAACTGAGTTAAAACAGTTAAAACAGAGTAAAATAAAGATAAAACTGAGTTAAAACAGTTCAAACAGAGTAAGATAAAGTTAAAACTGAGTTAAACAGAGTTAAACAGTTAAAAACAGAGTTAAAAATAAGTTTAAACAGAGTAAAACAGAGTTAAAACAGGGTTAAACAGAGGTAAAACAGGGTTAAAATAGTTAAAACAGAGTTAACCCGATTTAAACAGAGTTAAAACAGTTAAAACAGAGTAAAATAAAGTTAAAACTGAGTTAAAACAGTTCAAACAGAGTTAAAACAGTTAAACTGAGTTAAACAGAATTAAAACAGAGTTAAAACAGTTTAAACAGAGTAAAACAGGGTTAAAATAGTTAAAACAGAGTAAAATAAAGTTAAAACTGAGTTCAAACAGAGTAAAACACAGTTAAACAGAATTAAAACGGAGTTAAACAGAGTAAAACAGAGTTAAAAATTATTTTAAAAGAGTTAAACAGAGTAAAACAGTTCAAACATAGTTAAAACAGAATTGAAACAATAAAACAGAGTTAAAACAGTTAACAATAATTTAAAAAGGAGTTAAACAGAATTGAAACACAGTTAAACAGAGTTTATTCACATGCACAATGACTCTCCTGCACTTCCTATCTCATTTACTGACCAGGTTGAAGGAGCCAATCCCCAGCTTGACTCCGCCCTCAAACTGTCTGAAGGCCTCGCTGTCCGCGCCCGCTCCCTGAGTCATGTTCGACACATTTTGGCAGTCCCTAAACACACACACACACACACACACACACACACACACACACACACACTTCAGCTACAGAATAATAATAGTAATATCCATTCAAATATTCGATTATATATATATATATACACACACATACACCCATCAAGCATAACATTATGACCTAATATTGTGTTGGTCCCCCTTTTGCTGCCCTGACCCGGGACTCCACTAGACCCCTGAAGGTGTGCTGTGGAATGATAGAGACTGACCACTGCAGACCGGGAACACCCCACAAGAGCTGCAGTTCTGGAGATGCTCTGACCCAGTCGTCTAGCCGTCACAATCTGGCCCTTGTCAAACTCGCTCAAATCCTCACGCTTGCCCATTTCTCCTGCTTCTAACACATCAACTCTGAGGACAACATGTTCACTTGCTGCCTAATATATCCCGCCCACTAACAGATCATCAGTGATATTCACCGGTCATAATGTTATGCCTGATTGGTGTATGTATAATGTATTATAATAAAATAGAATTTTCAAACGTTGCTTACATGCAATAATTGCAAAACTGTTTATTACATTATAAATAATATTTGTACAGATATCAGAGCAGATTCATATTTGTTAATACTCGTAATAACCATCAGTTATTGTTGATTCCACACTCACTTGTAGATTTGATAACTTGTGCGTACTTTGATTCCTCCTTTAATAAAACTGATCATGTTTTCATCCTGAAACAAACAGAGAGCAGTGATGCCTTACATTTCATATTTATCTTTCTTAATATTAAACAAGACAATTACACAAAATGTTTGTTATTAATATTATTTGACTAGAATGTATTAGATTTCTGCTTAAAACAAGAAAATATGATTCGCCAAGCAGGATTATTCCTCTGAACTAAGCCTAAACCCAAAACAACAAACATTAAAAACAATACTTTAAATAAAATAAAATATTAATAAAAACTATTTTTCATAATAGTATTTCACTGATATACTGGCATTTCAGGCATGGTTTAGTAATATGATCGGACATGCTGATGTTATTTTTAGTTTGAATGAAGTTTTATTTGATTGGTTTGTGAGGTTTTTGCTGCTGTAACGTTCATTTTGCATTACTAATGTAGTACAGTATCATATCGTACAGTATGCTATCGTACTGCATCGTATCGTATCATATCGTACTGTATCGTATCATATTGTACTGTACCGTAACATAGTACTGTATCGTCTCGTCCTGTATCATATCGTACTGCATCGTATCGTACCGTATCATATCGTACTGTATCATATCGCACTGCATCGTATCATATCGCACTGTATCATATCATATCGCACTGTATCATATCATATCGCACTGCATCGTATCATACTGCATCATACCGTACCATATTGTACTGTATCATATCGTACTGTATCGTATTATATCGCACTGCATCATATCATATCGTACTGCACCGTATTATATCGCACTGTATCATATCGCACTGCATCTTATCATACTGCATCATACTGTACCATATTGTACTGTATCATATCGTACTGTATCGTATAATATTGCACTGCATCTTATCATATCGTACTGTATCGTATCATATCGTACTGTATCGTATCATATCGCACTGCATCGTATCATATCGTACTGTATCATATCGCACTGCATCGTATCATATCGCACTGCATCGTATCATATCGCACTGTATCGTATCATATCGCACTGTATCGTATCATATCGCACTGTATCGTATCATATTGCACTGTATCATATCGTACTGCATCATATCGCACTGCATCGTATCATATCGTACTGTATCATATCGCACTGCATCGTATCATATCGTACTGTATCATATCGTACTGCATCATATCGCACTGTATCGTATCATATTGCACTGTATCATATCGTACTGCATCATATCGCACTGCATCGTATAATATCGTACTGTATCGTATCATATTGCACTGTATCATATCGTACTGTATCATATCGCACTGCATCGTATCATATCGCACTGCAACGTATCATATCGCACTGCAACGTATCATATCGCACTGCATCGTATCATATCGTACTGTATCATATCGTACTGTATCATATCGTACTGTATCATATCATATCGTACTGTATCATATCATACTGCATCATACCCTTCCATATCGTACTGCACCGCATCATATCGTACTGCATCATATCGTACAATATCGTACTGCATCGTATCGTACCGTATCATGTTATATCGTACTGCACCGCATCATATCGCACTGCAACGTATCATATCGCACTGCATCGTATCATATCGTACTGTATTGTATCATATCGTACTGTATCATATCGTACTGTATCATATCATATCGTACTGTATCATATCATACTGCATCATACCCTTCCATATCGTACTGCACCGCATCATATCGTACTGCATCATATCGTACAATATTGTACTGCATCGTATCGTACCGTATCATGTTATATCGTACTGCACCGCATCATATCGTACTGCATCATATCGCACTGCATCGTATCATATTGCACTGTATCATATCGTACTGCATCATATCGCACTGCATCGTATCATATCGTACTGTATCATATCGTACTGCATCATATCGCACTGTATCGTATCATATTGCACTGTATCATATCGTACTGCATCATATCGCA
Organism: Romanogobio albipinnatus; assembly: GCA_023566225.1. Classification (NCBI taxonomy): domain Eukaryota; kingdom Metazoa; phylum Chordata; class Actinopteri; order Cypriniformes; family Gobionidae; genus Romanogobio; species Romanogobio albipinnatus. The sequence continues at coordinate 53,946,834 of CM042248.1, forward strand.
CTGCATCGTATCATATCGTACTGTATCGTATCATATTGCACTGTATCATATCGTACTGTATCATATCGCACTGCATCGTATCATATCGCACTGCAACGTATCATATCGCACTGCAACGTATCATATCGCACTGCAACGTATCATATCGCACTGCATCGTATCATATCGTACTGTATTGTATCATATCGTACTGTATCATATCGTACTGTATCATATCATATCGTACTGTATCATATCATACTGCATCATACCCTTCCATATCATACTGCAACGCATCATATCGTACTGCATCATATCGTACAATATCGTACTGCATCGTATCGTACCGTATCATGTTATATCGTACTGCACCGCATCATATCGTACTGCATCATATCGCACTGCATCGTATCATATCGTACTGTATCGTATCATATTGCACTGTATCATATCGTACTGTATCATATCGCACTGCATCGTATCATATCGCACTGCATCGTATCATATCGCACTGCAACGTATCATATCGCACTGCAACGTATCATATCGCACTGCATCGTATCATATCGTACTGTATTGTATCATATCGTACTGTATCATATCGTACTGTATCATATCATATCGTACTGTATCATATCATACTGCATCATACCCTTCCATATCATACTGCAACGCATCATATCGTACTGCATCATATCGTACAATATCGTACTGCATCGTATCGTACCGTATCATGTTATATCGTACTGCACCGCATCATATCGTACTGCATCGTATCGTACTGCACCGCATCATATCGTACTGTATCATATCATACTGTATCATATCGTACTGCACCGTATTATATCATACTGTATCATATAATATCGTACTGTATCATATCATACTGTATCATATCGTACTGCATCGTATTATATCGTACTGTATCATATAATATCGTACTGTATCATATCATACTGTATCATATCGTACTGCACCGTATTATATTGTACTGTATCATATAATATCGTACTGTATCATATCATACTGTATCATATCGTACTGCACCGTATTATATCGTACCATATCGCACTGCATCGTATCGTATCATATCGTACTGTATCGTATCATATCGTACTGCACCACATCGTATCATATCGTACTGTATCGTATCATATCGTACTGCACCGCATCGTATCGTATCATATCGTACTGTATCGTATCATATCGTACTGCACCACATCGTATCATATCGTACTGTATCGTATCATATCGTACTGCACCACATCGTATCGTATCATATCGTACTGTATCGTATCATATCGTACTGCACCACATCGTATCGTATCATATCGTGCTGTATCGTATCGTACTGCACCGCATCATACCATATCATATCGCGTAGTACTGTACCGTACCATATCGTATCATATCGTACTGTACCGCATCATACAGTACTGTATCGTGTCGTACTGCACCGCATCATACCGTACCATATCGTACTGCATCATACCATACCATATCGTACTGCATCATACCATACCATATCGTACTGCATCATACCATACCATATCGTACTGCATCATACCATACCATATCGTACTGCATCATAACGTACCATTTCGTACTGCATCGTATCGTACCATATCGTACTGTATTGTACCATATTATACTGTACCTTAATATATAGTACTGTATCGTACCATATCGTACTGCATCGTATCGTACTGCACCGCATCATACCATATCATATCGCGTAGTACTGTACCGTACCATATCGTATCATATCGTACTGTACCGCATCATACAGTACTGTATCGTGTCGTACTGCACCGCATCATACCGTACCATATCGTACTGCATCATACCATACCATATCGTACTGCATCATACCATACCATATCGTACTGCATCATACCGTACCATATCGTACTGCATCGTATCGTACCATATCGTACTGTATTGTATCATATTATACTGTACCTTAATATATAGTACTGTATCGTACCATATCGTACTGCATCGTATCGTATCATACTGCATCGTATTGTATCATATCATACTGTATCATATCGTACCGTATCATATCGTACTGCACCGCATCATATCGTACAATATTGTACTGCATCATATCGTACTGCATCATATCGTACTGCACCGCATCATATCGTATTGCATCGTATCATATCGTATCACACTGCATCATATCGTACTGCATCGTATCGTACCATATCGTACTGTATTGTATCTTATTGTACTGTATTGTATCATATTGTACTGTACCGTAACATAGTACTGTATCATATCGTACTGCATCGTATCGTACCGTATCATATCATATAGTACTGTATCATATCGTACCGTAACACTGTTGCCAAGTCATTAGTAAAGCTGATGTAGACACACTGGACTGAAGTGAAGTGGTTCACTGACCTGTACAAATGTTAGTGTGGCTTTCTGCAGCAAACACTCAGCATAGCAGATCTCCGCATGCATCTCCTCTGCACACACACACACACACACGAGAGTGAGAACTCCACACAAACACACTCAGACACGTCAGGGAGCGTCTCAAACACGCGGTTACCCTCTTTCATGCTGTCTGACGGCTGTTTGGACATCAGGCTGGAGATGGAGCCCACCACGGAGTTCCTCTTCCTGAACCTGCGGACAGATGGAGCACAGGTCAGAACTCCAGCAGCGCCAGCGATGACCCACTCATGACTGAGCCGCACCTCTGGCAGGTCTGCAGGGCGTCTTTGATGGTTGCCATTCCGGTCTGGATGTCTTTGTGCTCAAATGTCATCGTGGCCTGCATTGCCAGAATACTACTGTAGCCCAGAGCGTGATACATGCTGTCCTTAGACCTGCACACACACACACACACACACACACACACAACTCACTGAGTAAAAGCCTTTTAGTGTAACGTCCACCTTCAGCTTGTGCTTCACGAGTCTCTCTTCTCTGAAATCTGTACTGATTTTTACACAGACACACACTCTGACGCACACACACACTCTCTCACTCACACTCAATCGCACACCAGGGTTGCCAACTCTTACGTATTTGGTGTGAGACACGCCAAATTGCCAAACCTGCTTTTGATATAACGAAGTCTAAGCTTTAAAATTTTTTTTTTAAGTTTTAATACGAAATTCAAACAATAAATACAAATCTGACCATACACCTTGACTATTTTTAAATTAAATAGCCTATATTTTAGTTCATTTTAGAGATTTTTTGGTACTAAAATACTATTTGTGCAATAATTATGGTCCATTAAACAGTCCTTCCAGAAAAATGCGCCTTTTTTGTGATTGTTGCGGGCAAAAATCCTTGATTATGCGGCACGTTTTCTTAAAAAATGCGATGGAAAATGCGGGATATTTATGCGATAAAACTTGCAAAAACTGCGGTTTGATGAAAAAGAGAAAAAAAGCGAATATTTTTAATTGAATATTTAAGTTCTCATCTTGTTTTATTGAAGACCTTAATAAACACACGGCTCAATTTGGACCGATTTCAAAACAACGCATCATGAAGCTTCGAAGCGTTATGAATCAGTGAGTCAATTCATGATTGCTGAATCGACTCACTGATTTATAACGCTCTGAACCGCTGAATCGACTCACTGATTCATAACGCTCTGAACCGCTGAATCGACTCACTGATTCATAACGCTTCAAACCGTTGAATCGATTCACTGATTCATAACGCTCTGAACCGCTGAATCGACTCACTGATTCATAACGCTCTGAAC
>CM042248.1:53960554-53978054 GCA_023566225.1 Romanogobio albipinnatus
AGTCTATGGGAATTTAATGTTTTGTTCTATTATAGCGCCACCAAGAGGCTCAATCCTACCAATTTTTATGTGTCCTCGGACTGAGCCCATACACTTGTGTCAATTTTGGTGAAAATATCTCATTTCGTTTTGGAGTTATAGACGATTATATTGTTATTCGGTGTACAATCTATCTAGATCCCACACACCTTCTACCTAGTTTTAGTTTATATCCTCAGGCTAGGTAAAGCAGGTCAAATCCTTAACTAGATCATAAATATAAATGTATACTCACTCTCTAGAAGAACAGACCCCCTCCGTGTCTGGTTCAGATCAACTCGTTTAGAAAGCAGAGACGTGGCAAACGGTTTCTTTTATAAATCAATTATAAGTAGATTTATTTTTCCATTAACAAAAGTTTTACATACAATCAATAAAGGTTACAAAAAGAAAAGTTTTAAGTTTCAAAACGTCAGTACACAAAAGTCACCAGCAGATGTCAGGCTCGCATCATCAAGCAATGGAGAAGCAGCTGTCGCTCTCAGCTTCTGATGGTCATACAGAGATCAAGACCTTATATACCTTTTAATCATCACACCTCTTCATTACATATTCAATCACATAGGTACAGTTCATCCAATCCCAGATTTTGAACCATTGTCAACTCCCTCAATTCCTTCAACATTTTAGTATATAATGCTCTGTATTCTTTCATTCTTCTTCTTCTGGCTTGGATCCTTAATCTCCTCCTTCCTCTCGTCTGCAAGATATCATCCCGGGGTAAAACCTGTTTCTTCGTTCAATACTTTGTTACATGCTTGCATGCTTATACAGGTTACATTTCATTTGCTTGTTCTTTTTACATGAATAAATGACCTTCATACATCTGGCTCACTGTCTTTCTTTATCTCTTCAATAAAACATATTTTACAAAACATGTCTTAGTGTGGTTTTTACAACAACCCTAATAAAATACTTTTTTACTAAACAATGTCTCTTGAGCTTTTACTATAAAACCAATAAAGCATTCTTACAAAATCTTTGCTTCTGTGTCTTTACTATAAACCAAATTTAAATATTCTTACAAAATCATGTGTCATGTATTCACTTGAACCAAAGCTAAACATTTGTTCAACATGATGTTTCTGTGTTTTCCCATGCTTACAAAGTCATTTATGAAAGTTGTATAAGAAAAACCTTCTTTAGGCTTTTCGGCCTTATAAACAGCTTACACATAAAAGTTGTGAAAAATAAAAACTTCTTATAAAAGTTTCTCGGCCACATAAACAACTCTTTACTTCACTTTGCTATTTCTATTCTACTTGTGGCTCTTATGAAGTCCACGATAAAGGTTCTCTATAAAACCTCCACTATATTTTCTATTTAGCGTTCAGCTATCGACCGATGTTTCTGAACTTCTGACGCTGGTTTCGTCTCGATCGGACTAGCGGTTTCGAAGATATCAGCGATATAAACGTTTTATAAGCGCTAAATTACAACGCTGCACAAACCATACGCCGAAACCTCGCAAGTCTGGCATCGCTGGACTCGGCAAGGATTCAGGAGACAAAAAAGTGACTCACATGAAAATAAGTCAACCACACCCAAAGTTATAAGCATTTGGAAAAAATTCTCCACTAGGTGGCGCTGTTTTGAAACTTCTCAGGCTCCTTCAGGGCATCGTGCTGATGACCCATACCGAGTTTCATAATGATCCGTTCATGTGTTCATAAAATACAGCATTATAGCACATAATTCAAAATGGCCGACAGTAAAATTGGATATCAGTCGACTCGGCATGCCGTCCCGAATCTAACGAGACCACTTTTGGACAAACAGTTCAGAAGTTATAAGCAAAAATAGCCATTTTTCATATCTCCAGACCAGCAGGTGGCGCTGCGCCGAAACACTGCCTCAGGTCATGATTATGAAGACATGTACCAAGTTTGGTTTGAATACGATAAAGCATTGCGGAGATATAGCCTTAAGCGCATTTTCGCAACCACTACGTAAAATTTGTCCGTGCGTTTATCGAAAACGATTTGACGAATCAACTTCAATTCTATAACTTTTTGTCAGCAATGGCTGAAGATGATCTGGTTCTATTTTTGGGAAAATTCAAAATGGCGGGAACATTTTCATGACGGAAATGATGTCATATGGTGCAATCGAATCGGCTTGAGCCAGGGAATAGAAGGAAAACATAATTTTTGTCTCTATCCCTTATGGTTCAGAAGTTATTAGCATAAACATGAGTGAAAATTTGGACAGGTGGTGGCGCTAGAGGGATTGAGTTAGAGACTCCAAAATTGGTGTGATTAATGTTGGGCCAGTCCTTTATCTGTGTGCCAAATTTCATAACTTTCCCGCAAACGGTTCTATGGGCTGCCATAGACTTCAATGGCGGAATAATAATTATAATAAGAAGAAGAAATCCAACAGTTTCAATAGGAGCCTTCAGTGCTTACCCCCTAATTAATTTGATAGTTTTACCTTCACTTAGATTAGATAATCAAAACATTAGGTTGTGCTCTTGAAAAGTAATGTGTTTATTGCGATACACCTTACTTTATGTGTCCGAAAAACCACTGTCAACTAAGTTACCCAATAGGAAAACCCCCTTCAAAATGAAATGGATTGTCCCAATCTCGCATAATTTGCATAGTGTGATGTCATTTCATCATGAAGCACACGGATGAAAGATTGAACGGTGGATCCTCTCTCTTTTCCGTAATATTAGTTAAGTCAAGAGTGGATTGATTGACTGTCAGTGCTGCACAAGTATTACTGCTGCACATTTTAACAACAACATTTTACAAAAACTTATGTTTATGAAAATATATTTCTAAACATACCATGATCTCAGTGGTTCTGGGCTTCCATGTTGAGTATAGGCCCAAAATGCTAAAACATGTCAACTGTGTTACCCAGTAAAGGTAAGAGTGGACAGTAGTAGTGTCCAGGGATAGCTGTAGGTGATTTGTTTACCCTCAAGGCCAAAGTACACTTCACTTTTTACGCGAGGGTCAGCGGACAGTGCATGAAGAGTATGTGCGCATACACTCGCGTAAAAAAAAACCAAAGTAAACTTTTTCGGCTTTACACCTTGACCTTGTTGGCATGGTAACTAATAATAGTTAAAGCTGTAGTCTACGATGTTGAAAATCAGTCGAGAAAGCCTGAATTTTTAAAAAACTCACCCCACCCCTCCACACGCACACCCCTCCCCTCTGTGCTACCTGATCCCTCCCACCGGGAAACGACCTGAACAACGTCACTCAGTCAAGCAGGAGTAAACATCGGAACAGAGATGTACCATGTGTGATAGGCGATGCTAAACGGCTAACATTCCAATGCCGACCGGCAGCATGATCATGTTGTCAGACTGATAAAAAGCTATTTATGTAATACACCACACCATAAAAGTATAAATAAATGCTTACCTGCTTCTAAATGCATAGTCAGCGTCGGTTTTAAGTCCAAAGCGGGCAATGGTGGACCCAATATTGATTCGGCTTTGAGTCCGGCGTTCTTCACATTTTTTTAAAATCTCTGCTCTTTTCTCAATTGACTTTCTCTTTCTTCCAACCTTGACTGTTGGGGCGAGCAGGGGCCGCTTGCTGCTGTCTGTCTGTTGGTTTTTCTCCATTGCTGAGTTGATGCTGCCTACTTTTCCGCGAAATTTCATGTCGCAGGAGGGGGCGGGGTGGGGTGCGGTGGGTGGAGACGCGAGTGGAGCAGGGGATTGGATGAGAGCAGTTAACCAATGTAAGCTGTCCGGCCGGACAGCTTACATTGGTCAATTTCTCTGCGGGTGTACACCCAATAGAGTGAATGGATTTTTTTAATTCTTTTTTCTCTTCATATTGTTAGGATTGTACTGTAGAACCATAACCAGCATCTAAACGAGGTTATTAATAATGAACAATCTTTGAAATCGTAGACCATAGCTTTAATAATCGATTCAAAATGAATTTATACCTGTATGATGTTATGCTGGACCAGTGCGGTTTGGAAAATGGATGATTCAGCTGCAGTCTCCATTTTATGGTGAGAGGCTGGAATTCATTTAGCACACGGCTATCACAGTGCAACTCTCACTCTCTCACTCACCCTCACTCACTCACTCACTCAACTCTCACTCACCCACTCACTCACACACTCACTCACACACTCACTCACACTCTCACTCACACTCTCACTCACACACTCACTCACCCTCACTCAACTCTCACTCACCCACCCACTCACCTCTCACTCACCCACTCACTCACTCACTCACTCACTCACTCACTCACTCACTCACTCACTCACTCACTCACTCACTCACTCACTCACTCACTCACTCACTCACTCACTCACTCACTCACTCACTCACTCACTCACTCACTCACTCACTCACTCACTCACTCACTCACTCACTCACTCACTCACTCACTCACTCACTCACTCACTCACTCACTCACTCACCCACTCACCCACTCACTCACCCACCCACTCACTCACTCACCCACTCACTCAACTCTCACTCACCCACTCACTCACTCACTCACTCACACACCCACTCACTCAACTCTCACTCAACTCTCACTCACCCACTCACTCAACTCTCACTCAACTCTCACTCACACACTCACACACTCACTCAACTCTCACTCAACTCTCACTCACCCACTCACTCACACACCCACTCACTCAACTCTCACTCAACTACTCACTCAACTCTCACTCAACTCTCACTCACCCACTCACACACTCACCCACTCACTCACACACTCACTCACCCACCCACTCAACTCTCACTCAACTCTCACTCACCCACTCACACACTCACCCACCCACTCACTCACTCACTCACTCACCCACCCACTCAACTCTCACTCACCCACTCACCCACTCACCCACTCACTCACTCACTCACTCACCCACTCACTCACTCACCCACTCACCCACTCACCCACTCACTCACTCACTCACTCACTCACTCACTCACTCACTCACTCACTCACTCACTCACACACTCACCCACCCACTCACTCACCCACTCACTCAACTCTCACTCACACACTCACTCACCCACTCACTCACTCACCCACTCAACTCTCACTCACCCACTCACCCACTCAACTCTCACTCACCCACTCACTCACCCACCCACTCAACCACCCACTCACTCACTCACCCACTCACTCACCCACTCACCCACTCACTCACTCACCCACTCACACACTCACTCACCCACTCACTCACCCACTCACTCACCCACTCAACTCTCACTCACCCACACACTCACTCACTCAACTCTCACTCACCCACTCACTCACTCACCCACTCACTCACCCACCCACTCACTCAACCACCCACTCACTCACACACTCACCCACCCACTCACACACTCACTCACTCACTCACCCACTCACGTAGGTCACACTATTCATTCTCCTCTGACTGTTTGTCTGGCTGTTCTTCTGCAGGAATCAAGACGACTAACATCTCTATGGAGGATGGTCGCAGGAATTTTGTTGGGCAAACATTTGGTGACTCTTTTCCTTTCGTCTTTGGCTTTTACTTTGTTGGATTTTATACTTGAGACTGGGTAGTGTGTAAAGACTCTTACGTGGACATCTCTGACAACACCTTTGTGATCAGGATTGACTTTGACCACTCTGGCCATCTTGAACTGGCTTCTTAGTGCATTCTGGTCAGCTAACCAGACTACATCCCCTACTGCGACATTCCGTTCTTTCGTGTGCCACTTGCTCCTCACGAACAAATTTGGGCCTGCTAACTGACTCCATTTCTTCCAAAATTTGTTAACTTCCCCCTGGACGATTTTTAATCTTCTGTAGGGGTAGCCTACGAAATCAAAGTCACCCGGGTCTCCCCTTGGTCCTGACCTTCCTAACAAGAGAGAGTTGGGAGTGATGTACTCTATGCAATCCTCCCTGCTCTGGGTTCTCGCGTCTATAGGCCTCTCGTTCGCCAGATTGGCTGCCATGTAGAGGAAGGTTTGGAGCTCGCCCCATGTGAAAATACCATTGCCTCCCAAGTTATGAAGGGCTCGCTTTACAATGTGGACAGCGGCCTCTGCAGCCACATTCCTATGAGGAGAGCTTCCGGGATGGATTTTCCAGGACCATCCAGTGCCATGTTTAGCAGCCTCTTCCTCTAGCTCCGATTTATGAAAATTATCCAGGAACTTGTAGAGTTCTGTGAGAGCAGATTTAGCTCCAATGAAATTTGAGCCAGGGTCAGACCACAATCTTCTCGGATGACCCCTCAGGGCTGTAAACCTCTGGTAGGCCAGTTGGAAGCCTTCAGTAGATCACTCACAACGTCCGTGTGTATAGCTCTAGAAGCCATGCAGCAGAAAACAATCCCCCAGACTTTGAGCCGTACTCTTTTCTTCACTTCATCCCTTACTTCGTACGGACCAAACAAGTCTAAGGTTGTGAATTCAAAAGGCGCACCTGGTTCTGTCCGTTCAGGAGGAAGGTCGCCCATGATTTGCAGACATCTTTTTTCCCTAGCTTTCCTACAAATCACACAGCTGTCTACTACCTTCTTGGCTAGTCTCCGACTTTTAACCACCCATGCTTTCTTCCTCATCCTGAGAAGTGTTCCTGCTACTACTTCATGATTTGCATTGTGGGCTTCTTGGGCCAATAGCATTGACACCCATGCAGTGTCAGGTAATATTGGAACTGCAACCTTTTCCTCATTGAAGATTTGAATTCTGCCACCACAGACCAAGAGCCCAGAGTTTTCTCGGTATACTGCCAGTCTGTTAAGTATAGTATCAGGAAAAGTCACATCCTTCCGAGTTGCCATAAATAGCCCTCTTAATGCATCCTCTTGTTCCTTTACAGTGTCCTTCTTTGAGCTCTCATTAGAACTGCTGAGAATGTCTTCCTCTGAAGTTTATTAACCCTTTCCCTGGCATCAGCAGCAACCTCAGCAGCAGATTTCTTTGGCCACTCTCCTACAGGATGCCTAAGAAATTGTGGTCCCTTCTGCCATACAGAATCATCATCAAGATTCTTAGGAGTGCCCCCCCTTGTGATGAGGTCTGCGATATTGAAGTCCCCTGGGATCCACCACCAATCACTGACTGGTCCAGCCTTTTGTATTTCCCCGACTCTATTTGCGAAGAAAGTCTGGTACCCATAACCATCACGTTGAATGGCCCCCAGCACGGTTGACTGTCTACCAGGTGGAACCAATGCTCAACTTCCATCCGCCCCTTGCTTCTCAAAGTACTTCCTGAGACGTACAGCGAAAACTGCACCACAGATCTCGGCTTTTACAGCATCTCCTTTCTGGTCCAATGGTGCTAGTTTGGCCGTAGACTCGACTAGTCTGACATCTATCTCTTGATCTTTGTCCCACCTTAGGTACAATACAGCTCCATAGCTTTTGTCGCTACCATCTGAGAATGTTATCCCCCATGGTTTTCCTTTCCAGCCAACTGGTGTGATACTTCTGTGAAACTTAACCAAGCTGCACATACTCCTCAAAAAGTTTGATGGCTTCATTCCTGAGATTTTCAGAAAGGGGTTTGTCCCATGTTTGTCGGGTTAAGTTCCCTTTTCCTGTCTCTTGGAATGCCTTCCTGACAAGAATTGCACCCTTTTGCTTGGCAGGTGTGACAAGACCAACTGGGTCATAAAGCCAGGCAACTTGGCTTAGCAGATGTCTTATGGTCAAAGGGTTAGGTGTTTTCAGTTTCACTTCGTCCCAAAGAAGGTTTTGGCCCATCCTCATCTTCTTCTTCCTTTTTGAGAAGTAAATGGAAGTCATAATGTAGAGTTTGTCCTCCTCTACCAAGTACCCTGTGCCCAAAGCCTTGCTATCTTCCTCCTTCATCTGGTTCGGGAGTACGATTACCTGACTTTGCTTTTGCACACCAGTCACTTGCCTCCCACTTTGCCCTAACCGAACCCATGGCTTGAGCGCAAATCCGCCCGCTGTCAGGATCTCTTCCAGTCCATTTATTATCTCATTCAGCCTCTTCTGGTCATTGTGGGATGTAAGGATGTCATCCACATAACTATCCTCCTCAAGGACTTCTCCCAAGTGAGCAAACTTTGTAAGTCTTGCTGTCTCACGCATAGCTAACTGTGCAATGCATCCAGCAGGGCGATCTCCAACCTGTGACGGTGTACTTCATGCTCCTCCAGCCACACGGAATTATACATCTTCTTAATGTCCCCAAGAGCAGCAAATACTCCCTTTCTGAATCTAAGCAAGACAGCCCTGATAGGGTTGAGTACATCTGGTCCCTTTAACAGATGATCATTCATGCTCAGTCCCCTGAATTTTTGGCTACTATTCCAAACAAGCCGCATGGGAGTAGTAGTTGAGTGGGGGTTTGGCGCCACCAAGTGGCTGACATACCAAATTGGGCCCTTCCAATTATCAATCACTTCCTTGGTGAGTTTTGTCGCTGCCTTCCTCTCCACCATGTCATGGACTTGAGCGGCATAAATGCCCTGCCACTCAGGCACCCTCTTGAGTTGTTCCTCTGTTCTTAGGAAAACACTTTCCACTCCACTTCTGTTGTATGGAAGGGTAGATGGGTCCTGAATCCATGGATACTTTGTATCCCAGTGTGGAGACTTACTGTGGGAATCCTCTTCAACATAGGTAAGACCTTCTCTTATGATTTCAAGTTCTTTTTCTTCCACAAGGGTCATTTCCTTCCCTCCAGGTTGACAATTACCACAGCGACACCCACCACACTTTGGCTCGCAGGCTGCTCCAACACTGTCCCACCTCCACCACTCAAGAAACTCCGGATTACTGGTCAGTGAGCTTTTTGTTTCAGCGACATGACTTTTCCCCTTTGGAGCTCCAGCCTTCTCAAGGATTTCCTCATACCTGACTGCAGCTGTCCTCATGGATCGAGCAAAATGCGTCTTAGACTCATATGCTGCCATGTCTACCATCTCCAACAACTCTTGGTGTGCTCCAGCCACTGTTTTTCCCAACGGGCTGTCCCACAGGACGAGATCCCCCACGATCTTCAATCTTTGTGGCGCAAGTCTTCCCTCTCGATGGCTGATAAGGAGCTAAATTTTCTCTGGTCTTTTCAATTCTTCAAGATCCGCTTCAGGAAAGAATTTCTTAAGTTGCTCTGGTGTGACACTCCTGTGTACTTTGGCGATTTCCTCCAACCCATAGCAGATCAACTGGTGAGCCTTCTCTGTCGCCTTGGAAGTTCTAACTCTAATCCTGAGGAGGTATCTTTTTGTGCTCACTCTAATGGCCATCTTGCCAACGCCATGAACCACCAAGGTAATTTTCTAACCTCTCAGCTTGAGTCTATCAGCAGCCTCATGGGTAATATAATTTGTATCTGAGGCCAGGTCTATCAGAGTGCCAATTTTCTGTCCCGCATTCGTGGTGACCTCCATCAGCATCATGATAACAGGAAGCTCTTTCAGCCCACTTTCATTCAACAATCCAATCTGATCGTTCTCATAGCAGTTTACCATCTTAACTTTGTTGGTGAATGCCTTTTTGCACCTTTCCGCAAGTTCTGGTGAAAGCTCAGCCAAGAATTCCTCCTGCTCACCTGTCAGTCTGCCTCCTTTCTTACTATCTTTGATGACAGCCTTCCCTTCACTCACGTTCTTGAGTTCCCCTTTTGGACAAAGGAAGTAATGGTGGTCTGACAAAAGTCCTTTCTTACAGTCTTTGTTCTTGCAAAGGAAGCTATCGCTGCACTTGTCATTCTCCTCATGACACCCCAAGCACCTCTTACAAGCTCCCAGTTTTTTCGTGATAGACTTCTTCTCTGCTAATTTTAGTTCTTTGAACTTTCTGCAGAAGAAAATCTTGTCTCTATGCTTCTCAGCTCCACACACGATGCATCCGCTTTCTGTAGAAATCTTCTTTGTCGTTCTGGTAAAAGCGTAGCTTCTCTCAGATTTTCTTTCTGTTTTTTCCGGTCTCTCTGAGATTTTGAGCTGTTCCAGTTTCTCAAGAATTTCTTCTTTCTTTAGGAACTTTAATAGTGCATCAAAGTGGTTCTCTGGTGTGATGCCATTTGCAGGATCTGTCAGATAGACTAGCCAGTCTCTTTTCACAAACTCAGGCAACTTGCTCTCAATGGACTTTATGACAAGTGGATTCTTTATCGCACCTACACTCCCCAGATCTGTGAGGTCTGCCAGGGCTTTTTCCACCATTTGGATTAATTCTATAACCCTTCTTGTCTGATTTCCTCTCACAGCAGGGATCCTCTCTAACTCCTCAACAATTTCCATGGCAATTGTGATTTTATTTCCATACCGGTTTTCCAACACTCTGAATACGTCATCAGCAGTGTTATGAGAAGACAATCTGAGCTCTTTGACAATCTTCTCATCAACGCTGTCCACGAGCTGGATCTTTTTAACCTCAGCTGACCCGGTGGGCTCCCCCTGTCTCTCGAGATTTTCCCAATCCCTTTTCCAACCGTAGAAATCCCTCGTTTTTCAGAAGCTCGAGCATCCTCAGCATCCCTTCAAGCCCACACAAATTCAGCTTTTTTTGCTTCAAGCTCGTTGCTAAACTCTTTCAGCTTCTGTACACAACAATCTAGATGCTCTCTTTCAGTTGCTGGAGTCCATCTTTCCCAACTTAAAGCTCCAGTTGCCTCTTTCACCAGGCTCATCAGTTGCTTCATCAGAGCTTCAGTTGACTGTGCGTTCACAGGCTTTCTCTGCTGTAGAGACAGCGGCTGACACTTCATTCTCTCCATCCCTACACTTAAAAACCTGGCTTAAATCACGATGATCCAAGCCACTACCGCCCGATCTCCAACTTACCTTTCATCTGCAAGTTATTGGAAAGGGCTGTGGCTTCCCAAACTTAACCATCATATGCTACAGCACAACCTCTATGAGCCATTTCAATCTGGTTTCAGGAAAAAGCACAGTATTGAAACTGCCCTAATCAAAATCATAAACGATCTTCTCATGGCAGCAGATTCTGGGCATGTTAGCATCTTAATACTTCTTGACCTCTCTGCTGCCTTCGATACGGTATCCCAATCGATTCTGCTCACTCGCCTCTCAAATCTCATTGGCGTCACTGGTACTGCGTATTCTTGGTTTAAATCCTATCTCACCAACAGGCAACAATACATCACCCTTAAGGATATTTGCTCTGAATTGGCGCCAGTCTTACACGGTGTGCCACAAGGATCAGTACTTGGCCCTCTACTGTTCAATATCTATATGTTGCCTCTTGGGATGATTATCCGGAAACATGGATTACATTTCCAGTACTACGCTGATGATACCCAGCTCTACATCAGTACTAAGCCTTCCACTCCTCTACCATCACTGACACTCATCAACTGCCTGAAGGACATAAAGCTATGGCTGGACAGTAACCTTCTTAAACTCAATAAAGACAAAACAGAACTCATAGTGTTTGTTCCACAGTCACTTCTTAAAAAAGTTGATGACTTCATACTGGATGTGGATGGCTGTTCAAAATCAGCATCTCTTCAAGTACGCAACCTGGGCGTCATCATGGACTCTACTCTCTCCTTCCAGCAACACATTACACACACTACTAAAACGGCGTTTTACCATCTCAAGAACATTT
Source organism: Romanogobio albipinnatus (assembly GCA_023566225.1). Taxonomy (NCBI): domain Eukaryota; kingdom Metazoa; phylum Chordata; class Actinopteri; order Cypriniformes; family Gobionidae; genus Romanogobio; species Romanogobio albipinnatus. The sequence goes on from CM042248.1 coordinate 53,972,135, forward strand.
CTAGACTCCGATTGTGCCTCTCCGACTCTGTAGCTGAGACCCTAATCCACTCCTTCATCACCTCCCGACTCGATTACTGTAATGGTATCCTGTTTGGTCTGCCCAGCAAAGCTACTGACAGACTCCAGTATGTACAGAACTCTGCGGCTAGGATGCTTACCTACACAAAACTTGGATCTCACATTAGTCCAATCCTAAAGAAGCTTCATTGGCTGCCAGTTAAATCACGGATCAAATATAAATTCCTCCTTCTGACATACAAATCTCTAAATGGACTTGCACCTCAGTATCTGACTGATCTACTCCATCCGTATAGTCAAGCTCGGTCCCTGCGGTCCTCAGACAAGGACCTGCTCGCTGTCCCTAAGTCCAGGCTACAGAGATTTGGTGATAGAGCTTTCTGTGTGGGTGCACCGTCACTCTGGAACAAGCTTCCTCATGCCATCCGCTCTGCAACATCTCTAGCAAACCAGCTTAAAACACACCTCTTCACTGAGGCCTATGGGCCATAGCTGCTCTGGTTTCTCTCTTTCTTATCCTTACCTCCCCTCCCTCCCCTTTTACAGTTTGGCTCAATGATTCGATAAGGTTGATAACCTTAAAAAGAAAACAACACACAAAGAAAAGAATACATAAATACTTAAGATTACATTTTTAAATGTGAACAAATACAATGTAAATAAAAACTTTTCCAAATACAACTCTCTCTCAATTTGCTCATTTATATATTTAAGCTTACTTTCTTTTCTTATTAAAAATATTACCATTTTTCCCATGAACTATTTAAGTACCAGTGGTATATGCCACTATTTCAGTTCTTCTGAACACACAAAGCTGCATTTTCTTTATAAACACACAAACTATGCATCATGCACTTAAACACAGCATGATATAATAACAAATCTTCTCTATATTGTCCATTATAATAATCAAATAACAGATTTAAGTGATAATCAGTCCTCCGTATAATTAAAGAGAGATATTATCATACCATCAGTGTCCCTGAGATGACCAATCTCTGATGCGTTTCCCGTCTTGTGTGTTACTCACTGCAGTCTCTCAAACTTTCTGCACACATCCATTTCCATGCAGAAGTTACTTGTATCTTTAATCCGCGCATTAACTCACTGTGGCGATCGCGTCTCTTCCGCTTTCTCTGCACTCTAACTCTGTGTGCATGTATCTGCCATGTGAGTTTCACTTTCTTCCGCCTTCACTCTGCATTCTCCGCCGCTCTTCGTCATTTTCCGCTTCTCCGTCACTTTTCCTTTTTATCAGCTTCACACTCACTCACTCACTCACTCTCTCTCTCACTCTCTCTCACTCTCTCTCACTCTCTCTCACTCTCTCTCACTCACTCTCTCTCACTCACACCCACTCAACTCTCACCCATTCACTCACTCTCACTCTCTCTCCCTCACTCACTCAACTCTCACCCACTCGCTAACTCACTCTCTCTCTCCCTCACTCACTCAACTCTCACCCACTCACTCTCTCTCTCCCTCACTCACTCACTCTCTCTCCCTCACTCACTCAACTCTCTCTCTCCCTCACTCACTCACTCTCTCTCTCCCTCACTCACTCACTCTCTCTCTCCCTCACTCACTCACTCTCTCTCTCCCTCACTCACTCAACTCTCACCCACTCACTCTCTCTCTCCCTCACTCACTCACTCTCTCTCCCTCACTCAACTCTCTCTCTCCCTCACCCACTCACTCTCTCTCTCCCTCACTCAACTCTCACCCACTCGCTAACTCACTCTCTCTCTCCCTCCCTCACTCACTCAACTCTCACCCACTCGCTAACTCACTCTCTCTCCCTCCCTCACTCCCTCACTCACTCAACTCTCACCCACTCACTCTCTCTCTCCCTCACTCACTCACTCTCTCTCCCTCACTCACTCAACTCTCACCCACTCGCTAACTCACTCTCTCTCTCTCTCCCTCCCTCACTCACCTCTCACCCACTCGCTAACTCACTCTCTCTCTCTCTCCCTCCCTCACTCACCTCTCACTCTTTCTCACTAACACTCACTCACTCACTCTCACACTCACTCTCACACACACACTCACTCTCACACACACACACTCACTCTCACACACACACACTCACTCTCACACACACACACTCACTCTCACACACACACACACACTCACTCTCACACTCACTCACTCACTCACTCACTCACTCACTCACTCACTCACTCACTCACTCACTCACTCACTCACTCACTCACTCACTCACTCACTCACTCACTCACTCACTCACTCACTCACTCACTCACTCACTCACTCACTCACTCACTCACTCACTCACTCACTCACTCACTCACTCACTCACTCACTCACACACACACTCTCACACACACTCTCACACACACTCTCACACACACTCTCACACACACTCTCACACACACTCTCTCACTCAACTCTCTCCCACCGTCAGATGACATAACACAAGCACCAGAGAGTATTGAGATCAGTTTAATGTAATGAGATCATACTGACTGTAACATCAACACAGGAAGCACATGCAAGTGCTTTATAATACACATCTGGAGGCGTCTGAGCGGGAAAAACAATGAGTGTGTGTGTGACGGCTGAGTGTGTTCACAACACGGATAGCACCGGATTCAGATCAGATCAGTGTGTGATGATGATATAGCTGCCCTATGCGCGCGCGCGCACACACACACACACACTTGAACCTTTTAATGCTTGCGTTTAATATCTTACAAACGGAACAGAGAACAAACGTCCGTCAACACACTCTCAGAGCAGATCTGCAGTGTTTCGGACAGCGGTCAGAGACTCTAACACACTCTCAGAGCAGATCTGCAGTGTTTCGGACAGTGGTCAGAGACTCGAACACACTCTCAGAGCAGATCTGTAGTGTTTCGGACAGCGGTCAGAGACTCTAACACACTCTCAGAGCAGATCTGCAGTGTTTCGGACAGCGGTCAGAGACTCTAACACACTCTCAGAGCAGATCTGCAGTGTTTCGGACAGCGGTCAGAGACTCTAACACACTCTCAGAGCAGATCTGCAGTGTTTCGGACAGCGGTCAGAGACTCTAACACACTCTCAGAGCAGATCTGCAGTGTTTCGGACAGCGGTCAGAGACTCTAACACACTCTCAGAGCAGATCTGCAGTGTTTCGGACAGCGGTCAGAGACTCTAACACACTCTCAGAGCAGATCTGCAGTGTTTCGGACAGCGATCAGAGACTCGAACACACTCTCAGAGCAGATCTGCAGTGTTTCGGACAGCGGTCAGAGACTCGAACACACTCTCAGAGCAGATCTGCAGTGTTTCGGACAGCGGTCAGAGACTCTAACACACTCTCAGAGCAGATCTGCAGTGTTTCGGACAGCGGTCAGAGACTCTAACACACTCTCAGAGCAGATCTGCAGTGTTTCGGACAGCGGTCAGAGACTCTAACACACACTCAAGAGCAGATCTGCAGTGTTTCGGACAGCGGTCAGAGACTCTAACACACACTCTCAGAGCAGATCTGCAGTGTTTCGGACAGCGGTCAGAGACTCTAACACACTCTCAGAGCAGATCTGCAGTGTTTCGGACAGCGGTCAGAGACTCTAACACACTCTCAGAGCAGATCTGCAGTGTTTGGGACAGCGGTCAGAGACTCGAACACACTCTCAGAGCAGATCTGCAGTGTTTGGGACAGCGGTCAGAGACTCTAACACACTTTCAGAGCAGATCTGCAGTGTTTGGGACAGCGGTCAGAGACTCTAACACACTCTCAGAGCAGATCTGCAGTGTTTCGGACAGCGGTCAGAGACTCTAACACACTTTCAGAGCAGATCTGCAGTGTTTGGGACAGCGGTCAGAGACTCTAACACACTCTCAGAGCAGATCTGCAGTGTTTCGGACAGCGGTCAGAGACTCTAACACACTCTCAGAGCAGATCTGCAGTGTTTGGGACAGCGGTCAGAGACTCTAACACACTCTCAGAGCAGATCTGCAGTGTTTCGGACAGCGGTCAGAGACTCTAACACACTCTCAGAGCAGATCTGCAGTGTTTCGGACAGCGGTCAGAGACTCTAACACACTCTCAGAGCAGATCTGCAGTGTTTCGGACAGCGGTCAGAGACTCTAACACACTCTCAGAGCAGATCTGCAGTGTTTCGGACAGCGGTCAGAGACTCTAACACACTCTCAGAGCAGATCTGCAGTGTTTCGGACAGCGGTCAGAGACTCGAACACACTCTCAGAGCAGATCTGCAGTGTTTCGGACAGCGGTCAGAGACTCTAACACACTCTCAGAGCAGATCTGCAGTGTTTCGGACAGCGGTCAGAGACTCTAACACACTCTCAGAGCAGATCTGCAGTGTTTGGGACAGCGGTCAGAGACTCTAACACACTTTCAGAGCAGATCTGCAGTGTTTCGGACAGCGGTCAGAGACTCTAACACACTCTCAGAGCAGATCTGCAGTGTTTCGGACAGCGGTCAGAGACTCTAACACACTCTCAGAGCAGATCTGCAGTGTTTCGGACAGCGGTCAGAGACTCTAACACACTCTCAGAGCAGATCTGCAGTGTTTCGGACAGCGGTCAGAGACTCTAACACACTCTCAGAGCAGATCTGCAGTGTTTCGGACAGCCGTCAGAGACTCTAACACACTCTCAGAGCAGATCTGCAGTGTTTCGGACAGCGGTCAGAGACTCTAACACACACTCAAGAGCAGATCTGCAGTTTCGGACAGCGGTCGGAGACTCTAACACACACTCTCAGAGCAGATCTGCAGTTTCGGACAGCGGTCAGAGACTCTAACACACTCTCAGAGCAGATCTGCAGTGTTTCGGACAGCGGTCAGAGACTCTAACACACACTCAAGAGCAGATCTGCAGTTTCGGACAGCGGTCAGAGACTCTAACACACACTCAAGAGCAGATCTGCAGTTTCGGACAGCGGTCGGAGACTCTAACACACTCTCAGAGCAGATCTGCAGTGTTTGGGACAGCGGTCGGAGACTCTAACACACTCTCAGAGCAGATCTGCAGTGTTTCGGACAGCGGTCAGAGACTCTAACACACTCTCAGAGCAGATCTGCAGTGTTTCGGACAGCGGTCAGAGACTCGAACACACTCTCAGAGCAGATCTGCAATGTTTCGGACAGCGGTCAGAGACTCGAAAACACTCTCAGAGCAGATCTGCAGTGTTTCGGACAGCGGTCAGAGACTCGAACACACTCTCAGAGCAGATCTGCAATGTTTCGGACAGCGGTCAGAGACTCTAACACACTCTCAGAGCAGATCTGCAGTGTTTCGGACAGCGGTCAGAGACTCTAACACACTCTCAGAGCAGATCTGCAATGTTTCGGAGAGCGGTCAGAGACTCGAACACACTCTCAGAGCAGATCTGCAGTGTTTCGGACAGCGGTCAGAGACTCGAACACACTCTCAGAGCAGATCTGCAGTGTTTGGGACAGCGGTCGGAGACTCTAACACACTCTCAGAGCAGATCTGCAGTGTTTCGGACAGCGGTCAGAGACTCTAACACACTCTCAGAGCAGATCTGCAGTGTTTCGGACAGCGGTCAGAGACTCTAACACACACTCAAGAGCAGATCTGCAGTTTCGGACAGCGGTCGGAGACTCTAACACACACTCTCAGAGCAGATCTGCAGTTTCGGACAGCGGCAACTGATGGTAACACACAGAAGCGTCACATGACATCTAATGCTCTGGACAAGGTGAAGGCATGAGTCTGACGTCACATCCAGATCACACCTCACGGGATGAACACAGTTCCTCTGGCCGTTATTAGTGTGTGTCCGTCTCATTGACAGCGGTCAGTCTGTGACATGGGAAGTGAAGATCTAAAAGCGGTGGCGGCGTGAGGGTTTTAGACGGATCCTGATGTGTGTTTTACACTGACACTCCTCATCTCTGAGCCAA
>CM042248.1:53983054-54003054 GCA_023566225.1 Romanogobio albipinnatus
TAGATGTTCTTAAAGCGGTGATACAGCATGGAGGCTTTGAACATGATGGCCTCGCTGCCACGGAACCACCGCATCTGACGACACACACACACACACACACACGCGTGAGTCCCTGCTCTGACCCAGAAGCCTCAGCGGCGGACGGGCCGCACTCTCACCTTCCGGAGCGTGTCGATGAGCTCGCTGTGGTTCTGGATGTTCCGGGACGACACGGGGACGGTGCTCAACTCGTCCAGAGCCGACAGACACTTACTGACATCCTGACAGAGAGAGACGACAGATTACCCACAATCCCCTCAACACACACTCAACTGATCACCAACTGACAGGAAACCGGTTCGTACTGGATTGTCGAGCGTCATGGAGATTCTGATGTCACCGTGCAGCCGGTAGAGCAAAGAGTCTGTGACCGACAGGGAGGGAGCTGAAACACACACACACACACACACACACACACACACACACACAGTTAGAGCGCTACACACACACACACAGTTAGAGCGCTACACACACACACACACAATTAGAGCGCTACACACACACACACACAGTTAGAGCGCTACACACACACACACACAGTTAGAGCGCTACACACACACACACACACACAGTTAGAGCGCTACACACACACAGTTAGAGCGCTACACACACACAGTTAGAGCGCTACACACACACAGTTAGAGCGCTACACACACACACACACAGTTAGAGCGCAACTCACACACACACACACACACACACAGTTAGAGCGCTACACACACACAGTTAGAGCGCTACACACACACACACACAGAGGTTTCAGTGTGTGTGTCTCACCTTTGCGCTCCTCCTCTCTGCTGGTGTTGTTCTGCTGTCTGTCGAAACACACACTCAGTTAATAATCAAAACTATGACATCATCATTAACGTTAAACGCGTCTAATGTGAGTTTGAATATCATTTATAGCGACAACAGTAAAATCACCTCAGATCTTGATCACACAACCAAATCAATCCACACTCACAGCCAATCAGAAGAGAGTGTGGGCGGAGTCTCTGCAGGCGCACTCACAACCAAATCAATCCACACTCACAGCCAATCAGAAGAGAGTGTGGGCAGAGTCTCTGCAGGCGCACTCACAACCAAATCAATCCACACTCACAGCCAATCAGAAGAGAGTGTGCGCGGAGTCTCTGCAGGCACACTCACAACCAAATCAATCCACACTCACAGCCAATCAGAAGAGTGTGTGGGCGGAGTCTCTGCAGGCACACTCACAACCAAATCAATCCATACTCACAGCCAATCAGAAGAGAGTGTGGGCAGAGTCTCTGCAGGCACACTCACAACCAAATCAATCCACACTCACAGCCAATCAGAAGAGTGTGTGGGCGGAGTCTCTGCAGGCGCACTCACAACCAAATCAATCCACACTCACAGCCAATCAGAAGAGAGTGTGGGCAGAGTCTCTGCAGGCGCACTCACAACCAAATCAATCCATACTCACAGCCAATCAGAAGAGTGTGTGGGCGGAGTCTCTGCAGGCACACTCACAACCAAATCAATCCACACTCACAGCCAATCAGAAGAGTGTGTGGGCAGAGTCTCTGCAGGCACACTCACAACCAAATCAATCCACACTCACAGCCAATCAGAAGAGTGTGTGGGCGGAGTCTCTGCAGGCACACTCACAACCAAATCAATCCACACTCACAGCCAATCAGAAGAGTGTGTGGGCAGAGTCTCTGCAGGCACACTCACAACCAAATCAATCCACACTCACAGCCAATCAGAAGAGTGTGTGGGCAGAGTCTCTGCAGGCACACTCACAACCAAATCAATCCACACTCACAGCCAATCAGAAGAGAGTGTGGGCGGAGTCTCTGCAGGCGCACTCACAACCAAATCAATCCACACTCACAGCCAATCAGAAGAGTGTGTGGGCAGAGTCTCTGCAGGCACACTCACAACCAAATCAATCCACACTCACAGCCAATCAGAAGAGTGTGTGGGCAGAGTCTCTGCAGGCACACTCACAACCAAATCAATCCACACTCACAGCCAATCAGAAGAGAGTGTGGGCAGAGTCTCTGCAGGCACACTCACAACCAAATCAATCCACACTCACAGCCAATCAGAAGAGAGTGTGGGCAGAGTCTCTGCAGGCACACTCACAACCAAATCAATCCACACTCACAGCCAATCAGAAGAGTGTGTGGGCGGAGTCTCTGCAGGCGCACTCACAACCAAATCAATCCACACTCACAGCCAATCAGAAGAGAGTGTGGGCAGAGTCTCTGCAGGCACACTCACAACCAAATCAATCCATACTCACAGCCAATCAGAAGAGTGTGTGGGTGGAGTCTCTGCAGGCGCACTCACAACCAAATCAATCCACACTCACAGCCAATCAGAAGAGAGTGTGGGCAGAGTCTCTGCAGGCGCACTCACAACCAAATCAATCCACACTCACAGCCAATCAGAAGAGAGTGTGGGCAGAGTCTCTGCAGGCACACTCACAACCAAATCAATCCACACTCACAGCCAATCAGAAGAGTGTGTGGGCGGAGTCTCTGCAGGCGCACTCACAACCAAATCAATCAAAACTCACAGCCAATCAGAAAAGAGTGTGGGCGGAGTCTCTCTGCAGGCGCACTGCACTCGCAACCAAATCAATCCACTCACAGCCAATCAGAAGAGTGTGTGGGTGGAGTCTCTGCAGGCGCACTGAAAAACCAAATCAATCCACACTCACAGCCAATCAGAAGAGAGTGTGGGCGGAGTCTCTGCAGGCGCACTCAAAAACCAAATCAATCCACACTCACAGCCAATCAGAAGAGAGTGTGGGCGGAGTCTCTGCAAATGCACTCGCAACCAAAACAATCCACACTCACAGCCAATCAGAAGAGAGTGTGGGTGGAGTCTCTGCAGGCGCACTCAAAAACCAAAATAATCCACACTCACAGCCAATCAGAAGAGAGTGTGGGCGGAGTCTCTCTGCAGGCGCACTGCACTCACAGCCAATCAGAAGAACATGTGGGCGGAGTCTCTCGGCAGGCGCACTCGCAACCAAATCAATCCACACTCACAGCCAATCAGAAGAGAGTGGGCGGAGTCTCTCTGCAGGCGCACAACCAAATTAATCCACACTCAAAAGATTTCTCTGATCCTAGGCTAAAATCTGAAGTCTTTGATCCTTAGTTTGACATGTGCACCGACAACCGATTAACGACCGTTGCGATCAAATTTTAAAAAAATTTAATTTTTGACGACTGTCAAATCAAGAACCAATAGGATCGCAGAACCTGATGACGCATTTCGTGCGACAACATCAAATCACAACAGGGAACATGTCGAAAAGAGTCAGGTGAATGAAAAATGCCAGCGCTTGTTTTTGTTGTTTGCTAAACGCTACCGTTGTGTCTGTGAATGCGGCTCGCCGTTACCGAACGTGTCACGGATTGATGACGTAAAACTCGGTCCGTACGAGTCTCTTGCTTGCGTCCGTTTTTCGCGTCTGACTGTCGTACAGTCTGACATAATGACAACCTTTCAAGGTTGCCTGGAGAGGAGAGGAATCCCAAGCACATCAACTGACCACAGGGGTTCCCCAGGGCTCAGTGCTTGGTCCTCTCCTTTTCTCTATCTACACTACTTCATTGGGGTTCCCCAGGGCTCAGTGCTTGGTCCTCTCCTCTTCTCCATCTACACTACTTCATTGGGGTTCCCCAGGGCTCAGTGCTTGGTCCTCTCCTCTTCTCCATCTACACTACTTCATTGTGGTTCCCCAGGGCTCAGTGCTTGGTCCTCTCCTCTTCTCCATCTACACTACTTCATTGGGGTTCCCCAGGGCTCAGTGCTTGGTCCTCTCCTCTTCTCCATCTACACTACTTCATTGGGGTTTCCCAGGGCTCAGTGCTTGGTCCTCTCCTCTTCTCCATCTACACTACTTCATTGGGACCCATCATTCACGCTAATGACACTCAGCTCTACCTTTCATTTCACCCAGACGACCCCACAGTAGCTGCACGAATCTCCAGCTGTCTGGCTGACATCTCTGCATGGATGAGAAAACATCACCTGCAGCTCAACCTGGCAAAGACTGAGTTTCTCATCTTCCCCGCCAGTCCCACCATACAACATGACTTCACCATCCAGTTAGGTACATCCTTGATTTCCCCATCAAAGTCAGACAGAAATCTTGGAGTAACATTTGATGACCAGCTGTCCTTCAGAGAACACATCTCTAAGACAGCTCGCTCATGCCGGTTTGCACTCCACAACATCAGGAAGATCAGACCGTTCCTAACAGAGCACACGACACAGCTTCTGGTCCAGGCCCTGGTTATCTCTAGACTTGACTACTGCAATGCGCTTCTGGTTGGACTCCCCTCTTGTGCGATCCAAACACTTCGAATGATCCAGAATGCAGCAGCACGTCTTGTCTTCAACGAGCCCAAAAGGACCCACACCTCTCTTCATCTCCCTGCACTGGCTACCACTCGCTGCTCGCATCAAGTTCAAGGCGGACGCTTGCACACAGAGCCTCCATATGCTCAGCTCTTGCTTACTTTGACCCCATTCTACAAATCCACACCCCCACCAGAAGCCTTCGCTCCGCAAAGGAACGACGGCTTGTGGTCTCATCACAGAGGGGAAAAAAATCCCTTTCCAGAACATTTTCATTCAACGTTCCCAGCTGGTGGAACGATCTTCCCAACACCATCCGAAACGCAGAATCATTGACATCATTCAAAAGTCAACTTAAAACTCAGTGAGCACTCAAAAATAAAAAAACCTTCCTTTCCTCTTTCTCTTCCTTCTTCCCTCCCTACTCTAGCCTGTGCTACACTGAGCAATGTACACAGTCTCAGGATCTCAGGCTCTTATTGCGTTTCTCAACTCTTCATGACCAATCGCTTCATGTACCCCCAAGTTGTAAGTCGCTTTGGATAAAAGCGTCTGCTAAATGCATAAATGTAAATGTACAACCGAGATCCTACAGTGTGACATGTATTACATCGGGGATCATGTTCGTACCGTCTGACAAGCAACATTCGCAGAGGATTTAGAAAAATCGCACAGTGTGCAGGACCCTTAAGACCTGATCTGATTTAGCTGTTGCTCAAACTCACATCAGACACTTTTACCATGAAATAATCTCACTCTGCACTCCTGCTGTCATGTTCTCCGTTCCGCTCCGCCTCTTTCCTCTCGCCCTCGGCTGGCTTCACGGGGCCGCGGTTCTCACTCCGGACTCCCCGGCTCCGCTCGGGCCGTTTCTGCGGCTCCTGGTGTTGAGGCTCAGCGCTGGGCTGGGTCTTCCCCCTGGTGGACGTGACCAACCCCTGCAGGGACTTCAGCACGCTCTGCCTCTTCTCCGCCGGGATCTTGCTCCTCTACGGGAGACAGACACACAGAGACGTCAGCCGGCTCCGGCTCCGCACCGGCTCCTCCTACAGCACTCCCAGGCGCTCTCACCTCTTCACCTCTCGGATTCTTCTCCTCTTTCGCCTCATCCTGCTTTCCGGAGACGGCCGTCTGTCTCGGCTCCTCTTGCGCGCTCATCTTCTCCGGCTCGTCTGTGAGCCGCTTCCTCTTCGAGCCTGTACAGTGATCAGGTCAAAAGCTCTTTATGCTCATAATGACCCTCCAGATCATAATGAAAACATCCACAACTGCTCATTTGCTTCTGTAATGGGACTCATGGGAAAAGAGCCTTAGAGTGGGGATAATAAAATGTAGTTATATCTTTCACACAGCTTTCATAGTGCAGCTTTAAAACCACTCACGAACTAAGACCAGGACACATCTATGTGGAAACACCGCGTGTTCTCTGTTATACGGTAGGGGGCGCTATTACACATCTCCTGATCAAAACACAGGAGAAGAAGAAGCAGAAACAAGCAAGAACGATGCTTGCAAAACTGATTTAAATGCTAATTTTAATGCGTAAAGTTTGAAATAAGTTCGAAAAATTATGAAAGTTTGAAGAATTTAATTAGCAACATGTATTGACTAACATGATTTAACACATTGCCAACACACCTTAACATGTTTCTATCATGACAACACATTATTAGCGTGTTGTTAGCATGATTAGCACATTGTTAACAAGACTTCAGGTCACCTGCTGGGGTCGAGGGGGCGGAGCTGCTCGTCACTGGAACAGAAGTAGGCGTGTCCTTCACATCAGAGTCCGCTTGCGAGCATTTGCGTCTCAGAGTGGGCGGCCTGACCGGAGCTTCAGTGATGTCATCGGTGCTCTCGCTCAGATCTGCAGTCGAGCGCATAAAGTTTTAAATGGGTTCTAACACATTGCTAACATGTTTTAGAAAGTTGCTAACATATTTCTAGCATGTTTCTATCATGATTTAATACATTGTTAGCAAGACTTCAGGTCACCTGCTGCGGTCGAGGGGGCGGAGCTGCTCGTCACTGGAAGAGAAGTAGGCGTGTCCTTCACATCAGAGTCCACTTGCGAGCGTTTGCGTCTCAGAGTGGGCGGCACAGCAGTGATGTCATCTGTGCAAGAGGGTGTGAACGTTTATGAAGGTTTGAAGTCAATAAAATTTCTAGCATGATTTAATACACTGTTAGCATGTTGTTAGCATGATTAGCACATTGTTAGCATTGTTGTTAGCATTATTAACACATTGTTAGCAAGACTTCAGGTCACCTGCTGGGGTCGAGGGGGCGGAGCTTCTCGTCATTGGAACAGAAGTAGGCGTGTCCTTCACATCAGAGTCCGCTTGCGAGCGTTTGCGTCTCAGAGTGGGCGGCCTGACCGGAGCTTCAGTGATGTCATCGGTGATCTCGCTCAGATCTGCAGTCGAGCGCATGAAAGTTTGGAGTCAATCAAATGTTTTAAATAGGTTCTAGCACATTGCTAACATGTTTTAGCATGATTGTTAACATTTTTCTGCATATTTTAACACATTGTTAGGATGTTTCGGCATGTTGTTAGCATGATTAACATGTTAGCATGATTATCACATTGTTAGCAAGACTTCAGGTCACCTGCTGGGGTCGAGGGGGCGGAGCTGCTCGTCACTGGAAGAGAAGTAGGTGTGTCTTTAACATCAGAGTCCGTTTGTGAGTGCTTGCGTCTCAGAGTGGGCGGCAGAGCAGTGATGTCATCGGTGCTCTCGCTCAGATCTGCAGTCGAGTGCATGAAAGTTTGGAGTCAATAAAATGTTTTAAATAGGTTCTAGCACATTGCTAACATGTTTGGGCATGATTGTTAACATTTTTCTGCATGTTGTTAGCATGATTAGCACATTGTTAGCCAGACTTCAGGTCACCTGCTGCGGTCGAGGGGGCGGAGCTTCTCGTCACTGGAAGAGAAGTAGGCGTGTCCTTCACATCAGAGTCCGCTTGCGAGCATTTGCGTCTCAGAGTGGGCAGCCTGACCGGCGCGGCAGTGATGTCATCGGTGCTCTCGCTCAGATCTGCAGTCGAGCGCGTGAACGTTTGAAGTCAATACATTTTAAATAGGTTCTAGCACAGTGCTAACATGTTTCTAGCATGATTTACCACATTTCTAGCATGTTTTAGCACATTGTTAGCATGTTTCTGCATGTTGTTAGCATGATTAACACATTGTTAGCATGTTTCTGCATGTTGTTAGCATGATTAGCACATTGTTAGCAAGACTTCAGGTCACCTGCTGGGGTCGAAGGGGCGGAGCTTCTCGTCACTGGAAGAGAAGTAGGCATGTCCTTCACATCAGCGTCCGTTTGTGAGCGTTTGCGCCTCAGAGTGGGCGGCGCGGCAGTGATGTCATCTGTGCAAGAGCGCGTGAACGTTTTAAGTTTGAAGTCAATAAAATGTTTTAAACATGTTCTAGCACAGTGCTAACACGTTTTAGCATGATTTAACTTATAGTTAGCATGTTTCTATCATGATTTAATACAATGTTAGCATTTTGTTAGCATGATTAGCACATTGTTAGCAAGACTTCAGGTCACCTGCTGGGGTCGAGGGGGCGGAGCTTCTCGTCATCGGAACAGAAGTAGGCGTGTCCTTCACATCAGCGTCCGCTTGGGAGCGTTTGCGTCTCAGAGTGGGCGGCGCGGCAGTGATGTCATCTGTGCAAGAGGGCGTGAACGTTTATGAAAGTTTGAAGTCAATAAAATGTTTTAAACATGTTCTAGCACAGTGCTAACACGTTTTAGCATGATTTAACATATAGTTAAGCATGTTTATATCATGATTTAATACATTGTTAGCATGATTAGCACATTGTTAGCATGTTTCTATCATGATTTAATATATTGTTAGCATTGTTGTTAGCATGATTAGCACATTGTTAGCAAGACTTCAGGTCACCTGCTGGGGTCGAGGGGGCGGAGCTGCTCGTCACTGGAAGAGAAGTAGGCGTGTCCTTCACATCAGCGTCCGCTTGTGAGCGTTTGCGTCTCAGAGTGGGCGGTGCGGCAGTGATGTCATCTGTGCAAGAGGGCGTGAACGTTTATGAAAGTTTGAAGTCAATAAAATGTTTTAAACATGTTCTAGCACAGTGCTAACACGTTTTAGCATGATTTAACTTATGGTTAGCATGTTTCTATCATGATTTAATACATTGTTAGCATGATTAGCACATTGTTAGCAAGACTTCAGGTCACCTGCTGGGGTCGAGGGGGCGGAGCTTCTCGTCATTGGAACAGAAGTAGGCGTGTCCTTCACATCAGCGTCCGCTTGCGAGCATTTGCGTCTCAGAGTGGGCGGCGCGGCAGTGATGTCATCTGTGCAAGAGCGCGTGAACGTTTATGAAAGTTTGAAGTCAATAAAATGTTTTAAACATGTTCTAGCACAGTGCTAACACGTTTTAGCATGATTTAACATATAGTTAAGCATGTTTATATCATGATTTAATACATTGTTAGCATGATTAGCACATTGTTAGCATGTTTCTATCATGATTTTTGTTAACATTGTTGTTAGCATCATTAGCACATTGTTAGCATGTTTCTATCATGATTTAATACATTGTTAGCATTGTTGTTAGCATGTTGAGCACATTGTTAGCAAGACTTCAGGTCACCTGCTGGGGTCGAGGGGGCGGAGCTTCTCGTCATTGGAACAGAAGTAGGCGTGCCCTTCACATCAGCGTCCGCTTGCGAGCGTTTGCGTCTCAGAGTGGGCGGCGCGGCAGTGATGTCATCTGTGCAAGAGCGCGTGAACGTTTTAAGTTTGAAGTCAATAAAATGTTTTAAACATGTTCTAGCACAGTGCTAACACGTTTTAGCATGATTTAACATATAGTTAGCATGTTTCTATCATGATTTAATACATTGTTAGCATTGTTGTTAGCATGATTAACACATTGTTAGCAAGACTTCAGGTCACCTGCTGGGGTCGAGGGGGCGGAGCTTCTCATCATTGGAACAGAAGTAGGCGTGTCCTTCACATCAGCGTCCGCTTGCGAGCGTTTGCGTCTCAGAGTGGGCGGCCCGGCAGTGATGTCATCTGTGCAAGAGCGCGTGAACGTTTATGAAAGTTTGAAGTCAATAAAATGTTTTAAACATGTTCTAGCACAGTGCTAACACGTTTTAGCATGATTTAACATATAGTTAAGCATGTTTATATCATGATTTAATACATTGTTAGCATGATTAGCACATTGTTAGCATGTTTCTATCATGATTTTTGTTAACATTGTTGTTAGCATCATTAGCACATTGTTAGCATGTTTCTATCATGATTTAATACATTGTTAGCATTGTTGTTAGCATGTTGAGCACATTGTTAGCAAGACTTCAGGTCACCTGCTGGGGTCGAGGGGGCGGAGCTTCTCGTCATTGGAACAGAAGTAGGCGTGCCCTTCACATCAGCGTCCGCTTGCGAGCGTTTGCGTCTCAGAGTGGGCGGCGCGGCAGTGATGTCATCTGTGCAAGAGCGCGTGAACGTTTTAAGTTTGAAGTCAATAAAATGTTTTAAACATGTTCTAGCACAGTGCTAACACGTTTTAGCATGATTTAACATATAGTTAGCATGCGTATCATGATTGAATACATTGTTAGCATGATTAGCACATTGTTAGCATTGTTGTTAGCATGATTAACACATTGTTAGCATGATTAGCACATTGTTAGCATGTTTCTATCACGATTTAATACATTGTTAGCATGATTAACACATTGTTAGCATTGTTGTTAGCATGATTAACACATTGTTAGCAAGACTTCAGGTCACCTGCTGGGGTCGAGGGGGCGGAGCTTCTCGTCATTGGAACAGAAGTAGGCGTGTCCTTCACATCAGCGTCCGCTTGGGAGCGTTTGCGTCTCAGAGTGGGCGGCGCGGCAGTGATGTCATCTGTGCAAGAGGGCGTGAACGTTTATGAAAGTTTGAAGTCAATAAAATGTTTTAAACATGTTCTAGCACAGTGCTAACACGTTTTAGCATGATTTAACATATAGTTAGCATGCGTATCATGATTGAATACATTGTTAGCATGATTAGCACATTGTTAGCATTGTTGTTAGCATGATTAACACATTGTTAGCAAGACTTCAGGTCACCTGCTGGGGTCGAGGGGGCGGAGCTTCTCGTCATTGGAACAGAAGTAGGCGTGTCCTTCACATCAGCGTCCGCTTGCGAGCGTTTGCGTCTCAGAGTGGGCGGCCTGACCGGAGCTTCAGTGATGTCATCGGTGCTCTCTGCAGTCGAGCGTGTGATCCTCAAGGGCTGAAGGATTTCAACACACACACACACACACACACACACACACACACATCAGGCACTCACGTCCGACACACACCCGGTTGAGATGTGGTGGGAGTGGCAGCACACAAACCTTCCGCTGGGTGCTAGCGTGGCTCCGCCTCCGGGCCGCTGAGGCGATCCTTCTGTCCAGTGTGTGTTTCCTGCGAGCGGAGAGCGCCTTCGCTGCAGCGGCTCTCCTCGCCAAAGCCATCCTCCGTCCCGCCGCGGCCATCTTGAGCGACGTCACTCTCCGCGCAGGCGCCGCCCCGCTCGTCTGAGCCGCTGAGCCTCTGGAGCGCGTCGATCTGCTTTCCGCTGTTTTATCATCGGCCGTCTGGACAGATTCAGACTTCGCTTTGCTCTGAGTTTCTCTCCTGTGTGGCGTCACTACTTTCCCATCGGCCTTCGCTCCCGAATCCGTCCGGGATCCCGTCTGGCTCTTGGCTTCGCTCGGAACGTCCGCTTTCTTCTTCCGGTCTTTCAGTCTCTGTTGACTCTCTGACAGTCGTTTCATCAGCACCGCTTTCTGTCAGGAGCACAGAGCCCAGGCGTTACAGTGCAGCAGCGGACGATAACTATAGCGATAACTATATTAGTGTGCACACCAGCGGACGATAACTATAGTGATAACTATATTAGCGTGCACACCAGCGGACAATAACTATATTAGTGTCCACACTAGCGGACGATAACTACAACTATATTAGTGTCCACACCAGCGGACGATAACTATATTAGTGTCCACACCAGCGGACGATAACTATAACTATATTAGTGTTCACACCAGCAGACAATAACTATATTAGTGTCCACACCAGCGGACGATAACTATAACTATATTAGTGTCCACACCAGCGGACGATAACTATAACTATATTAGCGTGCACACCAGCGGACGATAACTATAACTATATTAGCAGGATGGATTCCGCGTTCCTCTATGTCGTTAGAACGCATCTTCATCGAGATAATCTAAATATTTTAGAATCTTTCATTTCTCAGGCCGTAACAGCGAACAACACTGACCTTTTGACCTCTGAGGCCCACGCCCGGGTCGTTCTCGATCTCCCACATGCCCTCCTCGAACCCGCCGCGTTTGATGGCCCGGCCGTACTTCTCTTTGTTTGGCCAGTAGGGGGCGATGTTCTTGGGGAAGAGAAATGTTCTGGAAGAGGAGAGATGTTCAGAACGAAATGATGGTTATTACTAAATAAGGATGCACGATATATCGGCAACATATCGTTATCGGACGATAAATTATTATTTTTGATGTTATCGGTCCGATAAGAAAATTTGACCGATATAGTCAAGCCGATAGATAATGTGTTATTTCCTTCAGCTGAGACAGACGCGCTGTCCACCATGATGGGTTTGAGTTGCTCTAAATATGATTGGAATCACTTCGAAAAGGAAAATAGTTATGTGCATCATATGCAGCGCAAGTCTAATAGACCCTTTTACAGCCCACGTGATCAAATAGTTGCGCGCGCATTTTGGCAACGGAAGTGGTGTTGTTCTCCAGTGGTTCTAACGTGTTAGCAACTCCGAAAGTTTATCAAAGCAGTTTCCCAGCATCAAAATGTGTGGCTGTTGCGTTTTCGGTTGCACTAATCGATATTCCACCAATGGGCTTAAGTTTTATAGGATTCCGACAGGATCACGGCCGTTTCAGACATAATAAAAAATGCTCGCGTGATGCTGTGAGGACGTAGTTCTCTCGTTGGTTGATTATTATGGCGTTCCGAAGGGTTCTTTAATATTACTTTCGGCAGACCCAGACGACACGTTCATTGAGACGAGTGCATGTTGCAAAGTCATATTAAAGAACCCTTCGGAACGCCATACACAACTGACTTTCTCTTCACTCATTCCTCTCAATGAACGGGACATTCAGGGTTGCCAGGTTTTCACAACAAAACCCGCCCAATTGCTACTCAAAACTAGCCCAAAACAAGCCCAATCTCGTTTCAGGGGGGCATCTCCAGTAAAAATCGCAATTGGGGGGGGGGGGGGGGGGGGGGGGGGGTAAATATGTGTTTTTTTGGCATGGTTGCCTACTAAAATTCGCATTCCCGGGCCTAAATATCATATAATTGGGGTCGCTTCAACCCGCGGACATGAAAAACAGTGATGAAGTAGCCCAATACCGAGGGAAAACCGAGGACTTGGCAACACTGGATTTGCGTCTGTCTTATGCCGTGACGTCTGCGTCTGTGATATTATTTGAGTGTGTAAATGCGTGTGTGAATTATTGTTTAATCCCACAAAGATAATATTTGGGGCCTATTTATATATATATATTATTGGGGTTGTTATTGTAAATAAACCAAGCCTCATACATCGTTGTCTTGTGTCCTTGTCTTTGACTAGGGAGAATTTCTGACACAAAACTCAGAGTCTATGTCATGGTATTTGACGTTCTGTGCCCACAGACGCATCCAGTGATTAATATGCTCGTGATTTCTCTCGGGTGTACACGTTCGGTTTCTCAACTAAATACGTATATATATCCGGCCACTGTATATTTGGCCATCTGCTAACGTCTTCTATCCACTCCACTATAGTACACGGATCTGGGAGCCGAATACCATTTGATAAAATCAACTTTTTAAAATAACTTTCTCTGTCTGTTTCTTAATCCGCTCGCGTAGCTTGACAAGCTGCTGATTCTCGCCATAGTTTGTTGCCAAAATGCGCGCGCATACGTTGCTACGTCATCATTGTGTACAAACAGTAAAAGGGTCTATATAATCTACATAAAATGATAATGAGAATAAAATACGGCTGTTGTGTTTCAGCGCGTTTGTTGAGGGAAGAGCGCGCTCACGGAGTTACACTTCATGACGAGCACAGTCAAGTTCGCTTGTGCATTCACAGCCTTCTGTGCCATTGTAAGTTGTAATATTATATTTATTATTATGCTGTGTATGTAATCTCATATAGGATGCGTTTGGTTGAGTTAACTAACGATGCAGTAAAGCACTTCACCGGTCTGTAGCTTCAGCGCACATTTCACACAGAAATGCACAGCATTCATAACTCCTGGGCCTGTCCTGTTCATAACACTGATGAGAATATTCCTGTTATAAACGCTGTGAGTTCTCTGGGTTTAGTTGTGTTTCAGCGTCCACAACGCATTCTGACCAGCACAGTCAAGTTCGCTTGTGCATGCAAGTCGTAATATTACGTTTTTGTAGTATAAACATGTGATTAATGTCCTATAGGATGCGTTTGGTTGAGTCAGTAACCCGCAGTGCTTCACTGTACCGGTGATCATCTTCAGTTTCAGCTCTCAAACAGGGGAAGAGCATCCACAGGAGTTATAGGCCTTCACCTGTGCGTGATTGTGCTAATATAAGTTGTAATATTATATTTATTTTGTATAAATATCTGATTGTTCTCATATATGATGCGTTTAGTTGTTAATGAACCTTCTAAGCACTTCAGTTTAGGGCAATTCCGCGGAAAACTGTCACATCCATAACACCAACACAATGCCATGGTATTTGGTTGGCGTTATGGATGTGACATTTTTGCGTGGAAATGCCCTTTACGGTTGTTCGTTCATTCTCTCCAGCTTCAGTGTGCGCGCTCAAACAGCAGCATTATTCCTCATACACTAGACTAATATTAAAGATTTTTACTATTACTGTAATATTAAACATATTTTTTTTCAAAAAGACAGAAGCGTTATTTTTTATAACTAGCACTTTTATTGTTCTCGTATCATTTCCATCAACAATACGGTTTTATTAAAACCATTTCCTCATTGTCCGTGCGGAGGTTATTTCATGCTCTTCTGATTCTTTATTATGCAGCTTCAGCAATGCTGTTCAATAACTTGTTTGCATTATTTAGGTATTATTTTTATTTTTTAGGCTATATAATTTTTGGTAACATTTTACAAATAAGGTCTCATTTGTTAACTAACAGGAACAAACAGGGAGCAATAACCTTTGCTAATGTTAGTAATGAAATGTTTGTGTTTATTAGCAGTGCATTCACAGCGCAGAGCTAATGCTAACACACACACTCTGGGTCTGAATATGTTGAGATTAACATGAACCAAGATTAATAAATCCTGTTGAAGTATTGTTCATTCATTGTTGGTTAACTAATACTAACAAAAATTAAACCTTATTGTAAAGCGTTAACATTTTTTTTTTATAAAGTAAGTTGGCCATAGGAGTGTAAAATTAATGTGAAGCGGTAAGGAATCTCACACTGGGTCTAATGGGCGACTGGAGTGTATGGGTTTGATTTATGTTGAAGTGTTTGGGACATTAGGGCTTTTAATGGTGAGCCTTTTGTTTTTGTAATCGGGCTCTCAGAGTTTATTAAAATTTGTATTTAGATTTATCGGCCGATATATCGGTTATCGGCTTTCAAATATAAAGAATTATCGGTTATCGGTATCGGCCGAAATGTTCATATCGGTGCATCCCTAGTTCTAAATGATAAACAGTCTCCAGATATCAGAAATAAACGATTATTTTGCATTCGACATTTGCGCGCTTTGTGTTTATATGTAGCTTATCTCTGGTTTAATGAAGGCTGTGTGTTTTGTTTTGATTGGTGTGTGTGTGTGTGTGTGTGGAGTTCACTTACGTGGAGTGTGTTCCATAAAAGAAGATGGGGATCTTATTTCTCGGGGCTTTTCCTTCACCAATCTGACAAATAAAACACACACACACACACACACACACACACAGTCAGATTTCCACTGTCCTCATGTCCATGTGATGTCTAATATCTGCTGTGGACACTCACTCTGGCAGGCCAGAAAGGATAACCCTTCATCTTAGCAAACACTATATCGCCTGGAATAAAATCCTCCGTGTTCTGATCAGATGTAATCTTCATCTGAGAAAACAAAAGGGTTAATTAATACACACAAACACAAAACGATGTGCCACCAACACAAAAACACAATAAACAAAACACTTCTCCAGCACAGACAACTTCTACATGCATTAAATTCACCTTATGGTCATGGTTTTGCCTTTGTAAAACATTAATATTATCACTGTATCGCTACCGACACTGATGTAAATAAAATGATAGCCGTGTTTAGCTAGCCTCGGCTAACACACGCCCATTGTTTGTATATGAACTCACCTTCACACCCTTCTGCATATCTACTTACTCAAAGACTATTCTATAAACACCTTGATTTAAAAACAAAACGTAAAATATGCTAATAATTAAAAATATTATCAGGCGATAAATTAAAGGACATGGAGAGTTGCGAGAGAGTGTGTGTGTGTGTGTGTGTGTGTGTGTGTGTGTGTGTCCCCTCAGGACCAGTGGAATAGTTCAGTCCGCGTCCCGCGTGCATGAGGAACGTACCACTACACACAGAGAGAGGGGGGAGGTTTGTGTTTAGAATTATTCTAAATATAATTAATAACATGTATTTCCTCTCAATTTTAAGACTAATAAATACACAAGTTGTGTTATATTTAACCCCGCACTGATTTAAAATTATGTTCGCGGATTGAAAAGCAAAACCATTGTTTGTCAACATCGGAAAGACGTTAAAGAGTTAATATCCCGCTGCTGTAAGCGGTAAAATAAAGCTATTTAAAATATTCTAACGCTTTATTTAATAGTTTAAACACAACGAAAACATATAAGTATGAATTAACAGTAAAAAGCGAGCGAGACGCGTTTGGAAGAATATTTCGCGGTGTTTTTCGTTTATCGTAGTTGTCATGGTGAGGGGGAGCAAAATGGCGTCAGATTCAAACAGACTCTGAGGAGTGTTTACACTGATTTAAACATTTAAAGTCGCTATTTCACCACAAAACGGACACGCTAGCATAATTAGCATTAATGGTGGGTTGGTGTTTAGTTTTAATCATGTTGTTTTGAATTGGTCGTTTATCGATGTTAGAAATGTGATTTTCGTACAATTTTACTGTTTATTATATGATTAATGTGTTATTTTTGCGTATTGATTGTATATAAACATGGTTTTGGTTAAACTGCCATCTGGAGAGTGATGTAAATGTAACTCTAAACTGGTTTTCTTTGTTATTATATGTAATATTCTGTTGTTTCATAACGTTTTCCCCATCTCTCCATCTCTGTAGGCAGCTTACTGTCTCTATATTCACATCTGAAACATGATGGACGTGTGAACCCATGTTTGTGTGGTAGTATGTTATGAAACTCTTGTTTTGACCTCTCAGAAGTGTAAGGAGGACCCACTGTTGACCTCATGACCTCTAACCCTCGCCATGGCAGTCGGGTCAAGCGCAGAGCCTCCACCCTGCGGGCGCTGAACCCTCAGGAGGAGATCCACAGGTCCATCTCACACTCTCGCTGTGTGTGTGTGTGTGTGTGTGTGTGGAAGACAAAAATATGTTTCGGTCAATTATAGTTATGACATGAAAAGTCGAAATTATGACTTTCTATGTCATAATTATGTCCTTTTATCTCATAATTTCAATTTATTATATCATAATCTTGACTTTTTACGTAATAATTTTGACTTCTTATGCCATATATTTCTTTTATCTCATAATTTCAACTTTTTATGTAATAATTTTGACTTCTTATGCCATATATTTCTTTTATCTCATAATTTCAACTTTTTATGTAATAATTTTGACTTCTTATGCCATATATTTCTTTTATCTCATAATTTCAACTTTTTATGTAATAATTTTTACTATTTGTAGCAATTTTCGAATTTTTTCGAATATATCGGTCAAATTTATGTCTTTTAAATCCAAATTTTTTGTCATAATTTAAAAATGTTGTCATAAGGTCAACTTTTAATGCCATAATTATGACTTTTAATGTCTGAATTTTGACTAAGTATGTCATCATTTCGACTTTTAATGTCAAATAATTTCAACTTTTAATGTCTGAATTTTGAATATTTGGCATAATTTTCTTTGTATCTCATAAGTTAAACTTTTAAGTAATAAATTTGACCTTTTTAATTTGTAGCAATTTAGAATTTCTGGCATAATTTTGACTTCTTGTGCCATAATTATTACCTTTTTAAATCCAAATTTGAATGGCATAATTTCAACTTTTTGTCGTAATTTCAACTTTTTTTCATAATTTTTTTCATAATTATGACTTTTAAAGTCTACATTTTGACGAAGTATGTGATCATTTTTAATTTTTGGAATAATTTTGACATTTTATACCATAATTATGTCTTTTAAATCCAAATTTGATTGGCATAATTAAATTTTTTTTGTCATAATTTCAACTTTTTGTCATAATTTCAACTTTTAATGCCATAATTATGACTTTTAATGTTTGAATTTTGACTAGGTATGTCATAATTTGGATTTATGTCTTAATTTCAACTTTTAATGTCTGAATTTTGAATTTTTGGCATAATTTTCTTTGTATCTCATAAGTTAAACTTTTAAGTAATAAATTTGACCTTTTTAATTTGTAGCAATTTAGAATTTCTGGCATAATTTTGACTTCTTGTGCCATAATTATTACCTTTTTAAATTCAAATTTGAATGGCATAATTTCAACTTTTTGTCGTAATTTTGACTTTTAAAGTCTACATTTTGACGAAGTATGTGATCATTTTTAATTTTTGGAATAATTTTGACATTTTATACCATAATTATGTCTTTTAAATCCAAATTTGATTGGCATAATTTAATTTTTTTTGTCATAATTTCAACTTTTTGTCATAATTTCAACTTTTAATGCCATAATTATGACTTTTAATGTTTGAATTTTGACTAGGTATGTCATAATTTGGATTTATGTCTTAATTTCAACTTTTAATGTCTGAATTTTGAATTTTTGGCATAATTTTCTTTGTATCTCATAAGTTAAACTTTTTAAGTAATAAATTTGACCTTTTTAATTTGTAGCAATTTAGAATTTCTGGCATAATTTTGATTTCTTGTGCCATAATTATTACCTTTTTAAATCCAAATTTGAATGGCATAATTTCAACTTTTTGTCGTAATTTCAACTTTTTTTCATAATTTTTTTCATAATTATGACTTTTAAAGTCTACATTTTGACGAAGTATGTGATCATTTTTAATTTTTGGAATAATTTTGACATTTTATACCATAATTATGTCTTTTAAATCCAAATTTGATTGGCATAATTTAATTTTTATTGTCATAATTTCAACTTTTTGTCATAATTTCAACTTTTAATGTTTGAATTTTGACTAGGTATGTCATAATTTGGATTTATGTCTTAATTTCAACTTTGATTAATTGATTTCAACTTAAGTAATTAGATTTTTTTTTGTAGCAATTTAGAATTTTTGGCATAATTTTGACTTCTTGTGCCATAATTATTACCTTTTTAAATCCAAATTTGAATGGCATAATTTCAACTTTTTGTCGTAATTTCAACTTTTTTTCATAATTTTTTTCATAATTTTGACTTTTAAAGTCTACATTTTGACGAAGTATGTGATCATTTTTAATTTTTGGAATAATTTTGACATTTTATACCATAATTATGTCTTTTAAATCCAAATTTGATTGGCATAATTAAATTTTTTTTGTCATAATTTCAACTTTTTGTCATAATTTCAACTTTTAATGCCATAATTATGACTTTTAATGTTTGAATTTTGACTAGGTATGTCATAATTTGGATTTATGTCTTAATTTCAACTTTTAATGTCTGAATTTTGAATTTTTGGCATAATTTTCTTTGTATCTCATAAGTTAAACTTTTAAGTAATAAATTTGACCTTTTTAATTTGTAGCAATTAAGAATTTCTGGCATAATTTTGACTTCTTGTGCCATAATTATTACCTTTTTAAATTCAAATTTGAATGGCATAATTTCAACTTTTTGTCGTAATTTTGACTTTTAAAGTCTACATTTTGACGAAGTATGTGATCATTTTTAATTTTTGGAATAATTTTGACATTTTATACCATAATTATGTCTTTTAAATCCAAATTTGATTGGCATAATTTAATTTTTTTTGTCATAATTTCAACTTTTTGTCATAATTTCAACTTTTAATGCCATAATTATGACTTTTAATGTTTGAATTTTGACTAGGTATGTCATAATTTGGATTTATGTCTTAATTTCAACTTTTAATGTCTGAATTTTGAATTTTTGGCATAATTTTCTTTGTATCTCATAAGTTAAACTTTTTAAGTAATAAATTTGACCTTTTTAATTTGTAGCAATTTAGAATTTCTGGCATAATTTTGATTTCTTGTGCCATAATTATTACCTTTTTAAATCCAAATTTGAATGGCATAATTTCAACTTTTTGTCGTAATTTCAACTTTTTTTCATAATTTTTTTCATAATTATGACTTTTAAAGTCTACATTT
>CM042248.1:54008054-54020554 GCA_023566225.1 Romanogobio albipinnatus
TAACACACAAGCTTATGAGTGCACACACGCCGTTACGCTGGAGCAGTGGCCACTCACCTGTGTGTGTGTGTGTGTGTGTGTGCGTGCAGATGAGGATGAGAGACCTGGAAGACGCTCTGGAGGTGGAGAAGAAAGGTCACGCGGAGGTCACGTCCACACTAGAGCTCCTGAAGCAGAAGTTCGGGGAGGTGGAGCGAGCAAACGCTCATGAGAGAGACGCATCACATGACCTGAGCCAGACATTAGCGCAGTAAGATCACACACACACACACACACACACATCGCTGTTTATTTCAAGTTCTTATTATCTGTCTGTGGAGGGGTGTGTGTAAAGATGAGCGACGCTCTGACGGGTTTGGGGCGGCTTGATAGAAATAAAAGTTGGTGTGTGTAAAGTGTGCTGTGTGTGTTTGGAATGAGATGTTCTGTGATGTGTTCAGGTTGGAGAAGGACTTCCTGACCATGAAAACGGATCTGATTGGTCAGCTGGATCATCAGAAGGCTGCGTCTGCTGAGCTGATTGGTCAGTTAGAGCAGGAAAGGGCGGAGTCAGCTAAGCTGTCAGTCAAACTGCAGGAGCAGGAGAGCGTGTGGACGGAGCGACAGCAGGAATACAGCCGGGTAACACACCTGATGTGTGTTTGGGTGGGATCTGATTCTCTCGCCCCTCAGTGTGCATTGAACAGTGTGTGTGTGTGTGTGTGTGTGTGTGTGTGTGTGTTAGGTGCAGGAGGCTCTTGTGTGCGCGCAGGACTCGTATGACCGTCTGCTGAGCGACATGAATCAGGTGCTACAGCAGCATCAGCAGCAGGGGGCGACACACACTCACAACACAGGTCAGTGAACGCAGTACACACACACACGATAGCAACATGTTAATTTATGCTAACCACGTTAAAACATGCTAATGCATACCCACAACGTGCCAAGACACACTAGTATTAGCAACATGTTAATTCATGCTAGCAAGTGTTAAATCATGTTAGCAATGTGGTAAAACATGCTAGCAACATAATTCATGTTAGTAATGTGGTAAAACATGCTAGCAAAATGCTAATTAATGTTTGCAATGTTAAAACATGCTAGCAAAATGCTAATTAAGAAAGTGTTAAAACATGTTAGAAATGTGCTCATTTATGTTAACATTTTAATACATGCTAATTTATGTTAACAACAGGTTAATACATGCTAATTTATGTTAATAACGGGTTAAATACATGCTAATTTATGTTAAATACATGCTAATTTATGTTAACAACATGTTAATACATGCTAATTTATGTTGACATGTTAGCAATATCATAATTCATGCTAGCAACGTGTTAAATCATGGTAACAATGCTAATTTATGTTAACAAAATGTTAATACATGCTAATTTGTGTTAACAGTATGTTAATACATGCTAATTTATGTTAACAGCATGTTAATACATGCTAATTTATGTTAACAGCATGTTAATACATGCTAATTTATGTTAACAGCATGTTAATACATGCTAATTTATGTTAACAGCATGTTAGCAATATCCTAATTCATGCTAGCAACCTGTTAAATCATGGTAACAAACATACTAATTCATGTTAGCAATGTACTAAAACATGTTAATTCACGCTAACAAAATGTTAAGTCATGTTAGTAATGTGGTGCTAGCAACATGCTAATCAATGTTAGCAATGTTAAAACATGCTAACAAAACGCTAATTAAGAACGTTGTAAAACATGTTAGAAACATGGTAATACATGTTAACAAAATGTTAAAACATGCTAGCAACAATGCTAATTTATGTTAACTACAGGTTAAAACATGTTAGAAATATCCTAATTCGTGCTAGAAACTTGTTAAAACATAGCAACCTGTTAGCAAAACATGTTAATTCATGCTAGGAATGTTTTCTTTCTTTCTTTAAACCTTATACTTTCATACGGCTTTGTCAAGCCAAGATCAAAGTTTGTCCCAATGAACTTTACTTTCTAATCTCATTATTGATGAACTTTGCGAAATTAACGTTCGGGGTCTCAAGTAATTTTATTTAATGAGTAAGGGTAGGGTACAAAACACAATAACCCGTAATGTTCCTGTTTGTTACTGAGTGTTGTGTAAATGTGTGCTTGTTTTGAAGGGGAAGGATGTAAACACAACGCATCTGCTCTAATGGACCTCTTGCGGCGAACGCTACACTACTACAACACACAGGTACAACCTACACACATGCTTAATATGCTTTAAAGTCTTGTGCTAATGCTAATTATGCTGCACACTTAGAAAGACTGAAGGGATTTCGATAAAGATTTTGCGCAAAGTTCACATCACTTATAAAACTATATGCACAGACACCAGAATAGATCAGTTTAGTGTGTAACTAAATGAGCAACTACACAAATATGTGGTTGCTTTTAGCAAACAAACTCATTCAAATTGACAGTTATTTTATATATTATATACTATAGATGTATAAGATGTGTTTTATTTAAAGCTGCCTTGAAACATTGTGAAAAGTACTATACAAATACATTTGACTTGACTATTAGGATAATAGTTAAGAGAACTCTGAAAATACATCACGATTCTAACTTTTCTGAAGGAAAGATGCATTTGATCATCATAAAGTGTTGTTTCAGATTAGTGGAGAGAGAACATCCAAAACACACATTTCTGTCTTTATTTTATTGCACTTTATGTATTAGCGTCTGTAGATTTGGATTATGATACATATCTTTAAAGAGATCGTTCTCCACTTCAGCAGCACTTACACACACCAAAACTTACAGTTTTATTTCTGACTATATTCTGAAGGTTTGTACTGAGGGGTTTGTTCATATATCATTCACACTGGTTTATATAATAATTTATTCATAAAAAAATAGTTTTTTTTCTGTCTATTGACAATATTTTCTGATTTAAGGCAAGACACTACAGACAAAGCCAATGTTTTTTAGTCAATTATAAGCTATTTTGTCACCATAACATGTCATCTTTCAGATTATTGGGGGAAAAACATCCAAAACACACATTTATGTCTTATTTTTATGGCACTTTATGTATTAGCGTCTGTAGATTTGGATTATGATACATATCTTTAAAGAGATCGTTCTCAACTTCAGCAGCACTTACACACACCAAAACTTACAGTTTTATTCCTGACTATATTCTGAAGGTTTGTACTGAGGGGTTTGTTCATATATCATTCACACTGGTTTATATCATATTTTATTACTAAAAATGGTGTATTTTTCCCGTCTGTTGACAGTTTTTTCTGATTTTAGTCAAGACACTTACATCATGCACTGGTCAATTTTGAGATTATGAGCTATTTTGCCTCCATAACATGTCATCTTTCAGATTATTGGGGGAAAATCATCCAAAACACACATTTCTGTCTTTATTTTATTGCACTTTATGTATTAGCGTCTGTAGATTTGGATTATGATACATATCTTTAAAGAGATCGTTCTCCACTTCAGCAGCACTTACACACACCAAAACTTACAGTTTTATTCCTGACTATATTCTGAAGGTTTGTACTGAGGGGTTTGTTCATATATCATTCACACTGGTTTATATAATAATTTATTCATAAAAAATTTGTTTTTTTCTGTCTATTGACAGTATTTTCTGATTTAAGGCAAGACACTACAGACAAAGCCAATGTTTTTTAGTCAATTATAAGCTATTTTGTCACCATAACATGTCATCTTTCAGATTATTGGGGGAAAAACATCCAAAACACACATTTATGTCTTATTTTTATGGCACTTTATGTATTAGCGTCTGTAGATTTGGATTATGATGCATATCTTTAAAGAGATCGTTCTCCACTTCAGCAGCACTTACACACACCAAAACTTACAGTTTTATTCCTGACTATATTCTGAAGGTTTGTACTGAGGGGTTTGTTCATATATCATTCACACTGGTTTATATCATATTTTATTACTAAAAATGGTGTATTTTTCCCGTCTGTTGACAGTTTTTTCTGATTTTAGTCAAGACACTTACATCATGCACTGGTCAATTTTGAGATTATGAGCTATTTTGCCTCCATAACATGTCATCTTTCAGATTATTGGGGGAAAATCATCCAAAACACACATTTAAGTCTTTATTTTATTGCACTTTATGTATTAGCGTCTGTAGATTTGGATTATGATGCATATCTTTAAAGAGATCGTTCTCCACTTCAGCAGCACTTACACACACCAAAACTTACAGTTTTATTCCTGACTATATTCTGAAGGTTTGTACTGAGGGGTTTGTTCATATATCATTCACACTGGTTTATACTTTATTCCTTAAAATGGTTTATTTTTGTCCATCTGTTGGTGTTTTTTTTTTCTGATTTATGCAGTGATAAAAAGAGAAATCCAAAATCCCTTCAGTGAAATCCTTTAACTGTAATATGTTAACAAAACCAAAGAAGAATTTTGAGCCTGGCTTTATCCAATGTTCAGATTTATGTTCTGGGAATATATGCAAATGAGCGCATATTTAATTAGATAATGTGTAATTTGCATATTTAACCACAACATTCCAGAAAACTTGTAATAATTTTTTTCATCAATCAGATTGTAATCTGTTGAAGTCACTAGTGTGTGTGTGTGTGTGTGTGTGTGTGTGTGTGTGTGTGTGTGTGTGTGTAGTTACAGGAGTCTGTGATAGTGATGCAGAAGTTGAATGACGAGATCAGACAGAAGGATGAAGCCATCACTGATCTCCAGAGGAACATCCAGGTGTGTGTTTGTCCTCGTTTTGTCGATGAGCTGAGATGATTCAGGATCTGGACTAGTGTGGACGCTTTATATTGTAACTAGATGTGCATGA
This sequence comes from Romanogobio albipinnatus, assembly GCA_023566225.1. Classification (NCBI taxonomy): domain Eukaryota; kingdom Metazoa; phylum Chordata; class Actinopteri; order Cypriniformes; family Gobionidae; genus Romanogobio; species Romanogobio albipinnatus. The sequence goes on from CM042248.1 coordinate 54,012,875, forward strand.
AGCATCAGAGCGACACAGAGTTCAGTTTTAGATAAACGATCATCTTTCTGTCTGTCTGCAGGAGTGTGAGGCTCGCGGTGTGTGTGTGAATGAAGAGGCGAAGCGTCTGCGTGTGTGTGTCGCAGACGCTGCAGCTGAACTGCGCAGACTCACACACCTGCTTCAGGAGGAGAAAATGCAACACACACACACACAAACACAGATGAACACACTGCGACAGCAGCATCACAAAGACTGCCAGGTACTAAACCAAGTTTCGTTACTTGAATTAAAATAAATGTTATATTTTTATGTATATAATATAACTTATCATATCAAGCATATACGCTTATTTTATTTCAGCTAGTTGCCAAGGCATCAGTTTTCATTTTCTTTATGTACTAAAATAAAGTTAAAAAAATGTAAAAACTATATAAAGAAAACAAAACCGACCGCCATTGAAATCTCGTAACCGTACACAACCGACCACCACTGACCTACCTGAACGAAATCTTGTAACCGAACAAAACCGACCGTCATTGAAATCTCGTAACCAAACACAACCGACTACCATTGACCGACCTGAACGAAATCTCGTAACCGGACAAAACCGACCGTCATTGAAATCTCGTAACCGTACACAACCGACCACCATTGACCGACCTGAAAGAAATCTTGTAACCAAACAAAACCGACCGTCATTGAAATCTCGTAACCAAACACAACCGACTACCATTGACCGACCTGAACGAAATTTTGTAACCGAACAAAACCGACCGTCATTGAAATCTCGTAACCGTACACAACCGACCACCATTGACCGACCTGAACGAAATCTCGTAACCGAACAAAACCGACCGCCATTGAAATCTCGTAAACCGAACAAAACCGACCGTCATTGAAATCTCATAACCGAACAAAACCGACCGCCATTGAAATCTCGTAACCGAACAAAACCGACCGTCATTGAAATCTCATAACCGAACAAAAACGACCGCCATTGAAATCTTGTAACCGAACAAAACCGACCATCATTGAAATCTCATAACCGAACAAAAACGACCGCCATTGAAATCTCGTAACCAACAAAACCGACCGCCATTGAAATCTCGTAACCGAACAAAACCGACCACCATTGAAATCTCGTAACCGAACAAAACCGTCCGCCATTGAAATCTCGTAACCGAACAAAGTCGTCCGCCATTGAAATCTTGTAACCGAACAAAGTCGACCGCCATTGAAATCTCGTAACCGAACAAAGTCGACCGCCATTGAAATCTCGTAACCGAACAAAATTGACCGCCATTGAAATCTCGTAATCGAACAAAATTGACCGCCATTGAAATCTCGTAATCGAACAAAGTCGACCATCATTGAAATCTCGTAACCGAACAAAACCGACTACCATTGACCGACCTGAACGAAATCTCGTAACCGAACAAAACCGACTGTCATTGAAATCTCGTAACCGTACACAACCGACCACCATTGACCGACCTGAACTAAATCTTGTAACCGAACAAAACCGACCGCCATTGAAATCTCGTAACCGAACAAAACCGACCGTCATTGAAATCTCATAACCGAACAAAACCGACCGTCATTGAAATCTCGTAACCAAACACAACCGACTACCATTGACCGACCTGAACGAAATTTTGTAACCGAACAAAACCGACCGTCATTGAAATCTCGTAACCGTACACAACCGACCACCATTGACCGACCTGAACGAAATCTCGTAACCGAACAAAACCGACCGCCATTGAAATCTCGTAACCGAACAAAACCGACCGTCATTGAAATCTCATAACCGAACAAAACCGACCGCCATTGAAATCTCGTAACCGAACAAAACCGACCGTCATTGAAATCTCATAACCGAACAAAAACGACCGCCATTGAAATCTCGTAACCAACAAAAACGACCGCCATTGAAATCTCGTAACCAACAAAACCGACCGCCATTGAAATCTCGTAACCGAACAAAACCGACCACCATTGAAATCTCGTAACCGAACAAAACCGTCCGCCATTGAAATCTGGTAACCGAACAAAGTCGTCCGCCATTGAAATCTTGTAACCGAACAAAGTCGACCGCCATTGAAATCTCGTAACCGAACAAAGTCGACCGCCATTGAAATCTCGTAACCGAACAAAATTGACCGCCATTGAAATCTCGTAATCGAACAAAGTCGACCATCATTGAAATCTCGTAACCGAACAAAACCGACTACCATTGACCGACCTGAACGAAATCTCGTAACCGAACAAAACCGACTGTCATTGAAATCTCGTAACCGTACACAACCGACCACCATTGACCGACCTGAACTAAATCTTGTAACCGAACAAAACCGACCGCCATTGAAATCTCGTAACCGAACAAAACCGACCGTCATTGAAATCTCATAACCGAACAAAAACGACCGCCATTGAAATCTCATAACCGAACAAAAACGACCGCCATTGAAATCTTGTAACCGAACAAAACCGACCGTCATTGAAATCTTGTAACCGAACAAAACCGACCGTCATTGAAATCTTGTAACCGAACAAAACCGACCGTCATTGAAATCTCATAACCGAACAAAAACGACCGTCATTGAAATCTCATAACCGAACAAAACCGACCGTCATTGAAATCTCATAACCGAACAAAACCGACCGTCATTGAAATCTCATAACTGAACAAAACCAACCGCCATTGAAATCTCGTAACCGAACAAAACCGACCGCCATTGAAATCTCATAACCGAACAAAACCAACCGTCATTGAAATCTCATAACTGAACAAAACCAACCGTCATTGAAATCTCATAACTGAACAAAACCAACCGTCATTGAAATCTCATAACTGAACAAAACCAACCGTCATTGAAATCTCATAACCGAACAAAACCAACCGTCATTGAAATCTCATAACTGAACAAAACCAACCGTCATTGAAATCTCATAACCGAACAAAACCAACCGTCATTGAAATCTCATAACCGAACAAAACCAACCGTCATTGAAATCTCATAACCGAACAAAACCAACCGTCATTGAAATCTCGTAACTGAACAAAACCGACCGCCATTGAAATCTCGTAACCGAACAAAACCAACCGTCATTGAAATCTCATAACCGAACAAAACCAACCGTCATTGAAATCTCATAACTGAACAAAACCAACCGTCATTGAAATCTCATAACTGAACAAAACCGACCGCCATTGAAATCTCATAACTGAACAAAACCAACCGTCATTGAAATCTCATAACTGAACAAAACCAACCGTCATTGAAATCTCATAACTGAACAAAACCGACCGCCATTGAAATCTCATAACTGAACAAAACCGACCGCCATTGAAATCTCATAACTGAACAAAACCAACCGTCATTGAAATCTCATAACTGAACAAAACCGACCGCCATTGAAATCTCATAACTGAACAAAACCAACCGTCATTGAAATCTCATAACTGAACAAAACCAACCGTCATTGAAATCTCATAACTGAACAAAACCAACCGTCATTGAAATCTCATAACTGAACAAAACCAACCGCCATTGAAATCTCATAACCGAACAAAACCAACCGTCATTGAAATCTCATAACCAAACAAAACCAACCGTCATTGAAATCTCATAACTGAACAAAACCAACCGTCATTGAAATCTCATAACTGAACAAAACCGACCGCCATTGAAATCTCATAACTGAACAAAACCGACCGCCATTGAAATCTCATAACTGAACAAAACCAACCGTCATTGAAATCTCATAACTGAACAAAACCGACCGCCATTGAAATCTCATAACTGAACAAAACCAACCGTCATTGAAATCTCATAACTGAACAAAACCAACCGTCATTGAAATCTCATAACCGAACAAAACCAACCGCCATTGAAATCTCATAACCGAACAAAACCAACCGTCATTGAAATCTCATAACTGAACAAAACCAACCGTCATTGAAATCTCATAACTGAACAAAACCAACCGTCATTGAAATCTCATAACCGAACAAAACCAACCGTCATTGAAATCTCATAACCGAACAAAACCAACCGTCATTGAAATCTCATAACCGAACAAAACCAACCGTCATTGAAATCTCATAACCGAACAAAACCAACCGTCATTGAAATCTCATAACCGAACAAAACCAACCGTCATTGAAATCTCATAACCGAACAAAACCAACCGTCATTGAAATCTCATAACCGAACAAAACCAACCGTCATTGAAATCTCATAACCGAACAAAACCGACCGTCATTGAAATCTCGTAACCGAACAAAACCGACCGCCATTGAAATCTCATAACTGAACAAAACCAACCGTCATTGAAATCTCATAACTGAACAAAACCAACCGTCATTGAAATCTCATAACCGAACAAAACCAACCGCCATTGAAATCTCATAACCGAACAAAACCAACCGTCATTGAAATCTCATAACCGAACAAAACCAACCGTCATTGAAATCTCATAACCGAACAAAACCAACCGTCATTGAAATCTCATAACCGAACAAAACCAACCGTCATTGAAATCTCATAACCGAACAAAACCGACCGTCATTGAAATCTCGTAACCGAACAAAACCGACCGTCATTGAAATCTCGTAACCGAACAAAAACGACCGTCATTGAAATCTCGTAACCGAACAAAACCGACCGTCATTGAAATCTCGTAACCGAACAAAACCAACCGTCATTGAAATCTCGTAACCGAACAAAGAAAAACAAAAAAAATGACTAAATTTCATATTTATTGTTTCAGGAGAAACTGGCATTCCTGCACACGCTCTATCAGCGCCTGCTCACCGGGTGTGTGCTGGTGACGCCACCGCACAGCATGCTGGGTAGCTTCTCATGGGCGGAGCTTAGTGTGTTGGTGCAGGAGCACGTGGACACGCTGACCTCTGACCTCTCCGCAGCCAATCAGAAGGTGAGAGAGGGCTTGTGGGAAAGACGCGCTGTAGATGTACAATCCTGGAGTTTGAGAGGTTGTTTGTGCGTCAGGTGTCGTGTCTGGAGGGGAAGTTGAGACAGCGAGAGGAGAGCTGGGTCAAACAGAGAGAAGAGCTCAACACACACCACACACACCTCCACAACCGGCTGCAGCGGGAGATACAGGTGCACACACTCTCACTGGATTACGAGATTTCACAAGATTTCAATGGCGGTCGGCTTTGTTCAGTTACGAGATTTCAATGGCGGTCGGTTTTGTTCGGTTACGAGATTTCAATGGCGGTCGGCTTTGTTCGGTTACGAGATTTCAATGGCGGTCGGTTTTGTTCGGTTATGAGATTTCAATGGCGGTCGGTTTTGTTCGGTTACGAGATTTCAATGGCGGTCGGTTTTGTTCGGTTATGAGATTTCAATGGCGGTCGGTTTTGTTCGGTTACGAGATTTCAATGGCGGTCGGTTTTGTTCGGGTTACGAGATTTCAATGGCGGTCGGTTTTGTTCGGTTACGAGATTTCAATGGCGGTCGGTTTTGTTTGGTTACGAGATTTCAATGGCGGTCAATTTTGTTCGTTTACGAGATTTCAGTGGTGGTCGGTTTTGTTCGGTTACGAGATTTCAATGGCGGTCGGTTTTGTTCGGTTACGAGATATCAATGGCGGTCAATTTTGTTCGGTTACGAGATTTCAATGGCGGTCAATTTTGTTCGGTTATGAGATTTCAATGGCGGTCGGTTTTGTTCGGTTATGAGATTTCAATGGCGGTCAATTTTGTTCGGTTACGAGATTTCAATGGCGGTCAATTTTGTTCAGTTACGGGATTTCAATGGTGGTCGGTTTTGTTCGGTTATGAGATTTCAATGGCGGTCGGTTTTGTTCGGTTATGAGATTTCAATGGCGGTCAGTTTTGTTCGGTTACGAGATTTCAATGGCGGTCAATTTTGTTCGGTTACGAGATTTCAATGGCGGTCAATTTTGTTTGGTTACGAGATTTTAATGGCGGTCGGTTTTGTTCGGTTACGAGATTTCAATGGCGGTCAATTTTGTTCGGTTACGAGATTTCAATGGCGGTCAATTTTGTTCGGTAACGAGATTTCAATGGCGGTCGGTTTTGTTCGGTTACGAGATTTCAATGGCGGTCGGTTTTGTTCGGTAACGAGATTTCAATGGCGGTCGGTTTTGTTCGGTAACGAGATTTCAATGGCGGTCGGTTTTGTTCGGTAACGAGATTTCAATGGCGGTCGGTTTTGTTCGGTATACACCTCACTATAATGAGGAATACTGTGGCGGGTTTATTTACTTCCTGTCTCTGCAGGATCTCAGTAGGCAGCTGGAGCAATCTTCAGGGCGTGTCCACTCTCTGGAGCACGCTCAGGCCGAGCAGGAACAGGAAGTGATGCGTCTGCAGTGTCTACGAGATTTCAATGGTGGTCAATTTTGTTCGGTTACGAGATTTCAATGGCGGTCAATTTTGTTCGGTTACGAGATTTTAATGGCGGTCGGTTTTGTTCGGTTACGAGATTTCAATGGCGGTCGGTTTTGTTCGGTTACGAGATTTCAATGGCGGTCAATTTTGTTCGGTTACGAGATTTCAATGGCGGTCGGTTTTGTTCGGTTACGAGATTTCAATGTCGGTCAATTTTGTTCGGTTACGAGATTTCAATGGCGGTCAATTTTGTTCGGTTACGAGATTTCAATGGCGGTCGGTTTTGTTCGGTTACGAGATTTCAATGGCGGTCAATTTTGTTCGGTTACGAGATTTCAATGGCGGTCAATTTTGTTCGGTAACGAGATTTCAATGGCGGTCGGTTTTGTTCGGTTACGAGATTTCAATGGCGGTCAATTTTGTTCGGTTACGAGATTTCAATGGCGGTCGGTTTTGTTCGGTTACGAGATTTCAATGGCGGTCAATTTTGTTCGGTTACGAGATTTCAATGGCGGTCAATTTTGTTCGGTAACGAGATTCCAATGGCGGTCAGTTTTGTTCGGTTACGAGATTTCAATGGCGGTCAATTTTGTTCGGTTACGAGATTTCAATGCCGGTCGGTTTTGTTCGGTTACGAGATTTCAATGGCGGTCAATTTTGTTCGGTTACGAGATTTCAATGGCGATCGGTTTTGTTCGGTAACGAGATTCCAATGGCGGTCGGTTTTGTTCGGTTACGAGATTTCAATGGCGGTCGGTTTTGTTCGGTAACGAGATTTCAATGGCGGTCGGTTTTGTTCTGTTACGAGATATCAATGGTCGGTTTTGTTCGGTTTACACCTCACTATAATGAGGAATACTGTGGCGGGTTTATTTACTTCCTGTCTCTGCAGGATCTCAGTAGGCAGCTGGAGCAATCTTCAGGGCGTGTCCACTGTCTGGAGCGCGCTCAGGCCGAGCAGGAACAGGAAGTGATGCGTCTGCAGTGTCTACGAGAATTCAATGGCGGTCAATTTTGTTCGGTTACGAGATTTCAATGGCGGTCAATTTTGTTCGGTTACAAGATTTTAATGACGGTCGGTTTTGTTCGGTTGCGAGATTTCAATGGCGGTCAATTTTGTTCGGTTACGAGATTTCAATGGCGGTCGGTTTTGTTTGGTTACGAGATTTCAATGGCGGTCGGTTTTGTTCGGTTGCAAGATTTCAATGGCGGTCAATTTTGTTCGGTTACGAGATTTCAATGGCGGTCGGTTTTGTTTGGTTACGAGATTTCAATGGCGGTCGGTTTTGTTCGGTTGCGAGATTTCAATG
>CM042248.1:54043054-54050554 GCA_023566225.1 Romanogobio albipinnatus
TGCGAACATTACAGAACACTTAAGGGAACAGTCCACTGAATCCCTCAAACGTTACGGGAACGTTATGTTGAATGTTCTCTGAACGTTCTGAAACAGAAAGGAATGACATCATCAAGTATATACTTTAAGTGTTAAATGTCTGCGAGGAGCTCTGACCTCTGACCTCATGTGAAAGCTCAGAGTCTCTCCTTTCTGCAGATGTGCATCACTGTGGCATTAGTTTCACACACAGTCACTTATTTACTCTGGGAGCATTTCTGCCTGGATTTGGCCGACCCAAATGTAAAAGCTTCCCACACACACACACACACACTGTGTCTCCAAACACACAATACTGCTGTCATTTTACAGGAAACCCTCTGAAGTTTCATAACCCACTGCTAAAAGTGATAAACGTGAGGATATGTTGTCTGAGCTGTAATAACCCGCCAAAAAGAGGTGCTTTCTGATTGTTTGGTTATAAATTCATTGTCTCAGGCCCTGTGAGCTCTAGCACCCTGCAGACAGTTCCGGCTGTTTCCTTAAATGACATAAAGAGTTAATATTCCTCCCTTAAGATCCACTTGAATAAATCTTTCATACATGATCCAGACAAAACTCTGAAAAATCAAAAAACAAATTCCAGTATTTTCTGGAAACAGCCGGAACTGTCTGCAGGGTGCTAGAGCTCACAGGGCCTGAGATACACACTTTCAACAATGAGTTTATAACCCAAAAAATCAAAAAGCAGCAAAAATGCTTTATCCATTTCAAGTATAAACCGTGGGGTTCATAGGCGTAATTTACGGGTGGGACATGTCCCCACCACTTTTTAAAAAGTAATTGAAAAATAGATTGCGGAAGGTGTGTGTTAAAGCAAAAGCACGATCTACAAATCGTCATTCTTCATAATGTAATTCATTCATTTAACAAATTTTTCCGCTGGTCAGAAGATTTTTTTCCATTATAGATTTGCGCAAAACTGTTTCGATATTTCCTAATCGGCTAGTCGATAAAAAAATATTGCGAAATGACGGCGTTTCCATTAACTGATGTTATGCGACTAAAACCATTGTTTTCCTCTCGTGATAAATCATTCCAAAAATCATGCTACACATGTTGTTAGGTTTATGTGTATCCCAGCCTCCGCACGCCATTATTAATAATAAGAGCGTGTGTGTGTGTGTGTGTGTGTGTGTGTGTGTGTTATCCAAGCACTGATGGCAAGGAAAGCACTTTATAGGCCTACCAGAACGGCACACATGAGGTGTGTGTGTGTGTTTCTCTCTCTTATCTGCTTCACGCTCTTGATAAATTGTGGCATTTTATATTCTATTGTTTTTTTATGAGTTTAATAAAGAACTCGTCTTCTGTCCAAACACACCATCATCTGTAAAGAATGATCGACTTTTACATCCGCAGGTTATTGTGACGCATTGCCACAGAGACGAGCGAGATGTTTGGTAACTCAAAGGGTTTTTTTTAACCACTTCGTTATTTTGGCTTGGAATTTCGTTTGTTGTAAATATAAACTGAATTTAGAAATGCTTTTGAAATGAAGAACTTTGCGTTTAATAAACAAAATATATATTTGAAATGAAGACCGCGTTTGGAGAGCAAAATAATCCGTTCCCTGAGTCCACGTCCTTTGCTGTTATTGAGTGAACACAAATAAAAGTAGAGAGTTTATAATAATTATATCTCGCACTGATCTCTGTGTGGCTAAAAATGACGGAGTATTGTGAGTTGTTTCCGCTGGAATAAGAAAAAAAATCCATCAGAGTTCAGCCCTCCTCGGACAGAGGGTTAAAGAAAACAGCCTATTTAGTTTAATAGTTAGGCTATGTTTAAATATTATTATTATTTTAATTTCATATGTTGATTATGGGAAAAGTGAGCAGTAGAGTAATGGTGCGTTCACACCGGCGAGTGATTTACATGTTAAGTCAATGCAGAGACGCGAAATGGCATTCTGCGGCGCGATTCGCGCGAATGACACGAATTGAGCGTTTTGAACGCGCGATTAACGCTCAAGTTGAAAAATCTGAAAGGCGGGTCTCGCCGGGTAAACGAGCGCGGAATGTCACTGATCGCCTGGATCTCACAACTCCGAAAACGCCAGATAAAATGCTCAAATAGGCTCTTTTTATAAATTAACCACAGATTTGAGCTTTAAACAACTATATTATCGCCTGAAAAAGTCTTTAAACTACGTTTTGTCACACATTAATAGTAGTATTTTTTACAAAAAAGACGTCCGAGAGCTGGCTCATATAGGCTCATATAGAAGCCCCTCCCATGACGCGAATTCGAGTCTGTTGTGTAGTTGTCGCGGGAATGAAGCGAGTAAACTCAAAATGTTCAAGCGTCCACCTTTGCGCGATTAGCGCGAATTATTCGCATGAATCGCGTCTGGTGTGAACGCACCATAAGGCACATAATCAGATGCGCATGATTGTGTTTTCTAGAAAGCCTTTCTTTAAAATCATTTTCGTTTTGCATAAATTGTATTTTAATTTTGATCAATAGTTAATCACCTATATAGTTTAATAAATAAGAAGCAAACCAAGAACTTCGGGAATGGATTGACATCGCCAATGGTTGGGTCACACATTTCAAATATTGGGTTATATTTGACCCAGCATTTTCAGGAGTGTAGGAACTGAAATGACCGGAATGTTTTTCTCGCATCGGGAACTTCTGAAAGTGATTTGAGTTTTTAATTATGACAAAGATCAGCAGTCAGACTTTAGCGGTGTGTGTGTGTGTCCCCCTTTATATCGCCAATGTGCCAGTTGGATCGAGCACAAAGAGACGGAGCGGGTCTGATCACACAGCTCAATGTGGGACAGCAGAGAGTGGCATCAGAGGGAAAGAGGAGTAAAGTAGGCTTTTCTCCTCCTCCTCTCTTCCTCTTTCTCTTCCTCATGGGTGTGTGTTCTGGCAGGGTCACCTGAGTCCTCTGATTGGCCGTGACTAGCAGGTAGAGAAGTTTTCCGGAATGAAGACGAGAGCTTTGATGCGTCCCCAGATCCTTAAACACAACAGCCTTTATTAATTCACGGCGCCGGTCCCATCAGGTTCATTATCTCCGTCTCCGTTATTAATATTAATCTTCGGGTTTCTAGGTGTTGATTCAGGCTCTTCCGCTGCCAGAGGCCTGGTTTGGGATGAGGCCGCAGGTTTGTCCCTCCGGACCGTCACACATTCTGATCCTGGAGCAGTTCCGCGCCGCCTCATCGGATGCGGGATTCGCTCCGCGTGTAGATCAGCGCTAACGGCCCAGTAAACACAGAACGTTCCCGTTTGGTTATTTTTTGTGGGGAACCAAATAAGAACGTTCTGGGAACAAAAAGAGATGATAATCCCTGCAGGTTATTTTTAGATTTAATTTTTTTATAAGGTTTATTTGTATATTTCGTAATTGCGCGCCTCTGATCTGTGCGCGCTTCTCCAGCACGCGCTTTCTTCAGTCTTCCACAGAAAGACGCGCACTCGCGTAATTTAAAAATTAACGGTCATTTGGTTTTTACCGCCTGACTAACATTAGTTTATCGATCTTTATTGAATAATATGTTATAATTAATAAATATACCAGTGTAAATAGTGTGATTTCAGAGAGATTTGACACGTAATTGAACACAACATGATCAGGGGCGTAAATTTCATCTAAAAGTTGGGGGGGACAATAAACATGAAATTTCTCAAGAGCAATTTTTGAAGGGGACACAAATAATACAGCCAAAATCGTACTTGTAAGGATATGTGTACCACAAAAAAAAAACTGAAAAAACTTTTGGTGAACTGAAAAATGATCTAATGTCTGTTTTTCTTTTCTCTGTCATTTTATCTGACCAACAACACAAAGCGATAGTAGTTTAAATACGATTAAGGTTCACCACGCAGTCATATTATAATTATTAAATTATCTTGCGTCCTCCACATAGTATTTTATACTATGATATTCAGATATTTAGATATTCAACTGCAGCAAGCCCTCTGATCTGCCACTTATTATCATATTGAGCAAAACCCTACACTCTAAAAAAAAAGGCTCGTAATCATAGGGGAACCTTTTTTAGTGCTATATAGCACCAATTTTGGTGCTTCAGTGGTTCTTCAGCGGTTCTTCAGAGGTGCTATATAGCACCTTAGTCAAAGAACCGGTGAAGAACCTCTGAAGAACCTCTGAAGAACCGCTGAAGAACCTCTGAAGAACCGCTGAAGAACCACTGAAGCACCAAAATTGGTGCTATATAGCACTAAAAAAGGTTCCCCTATGATTACGAGCCAAGAACCATTTTTGGTGCAATATAGAACCTTTTTTTTTTTAGAGTGTACACAGATCTGACTGAACTTTCGGTTTAGAATTAGCCAATTTTTAGAATTTGGAGGCGGGTTGCTTGAATATTTGGTTCATTAGCCTATTATACGTAATGAAAAACACAACAACAAAACAGTCCAATGACACACTCCCTTAAATAGGCGCTTTTACGCTTTGAAACCAAATCTTCGATAATCTTGTCTGTCAGCGGTTTGCTCGTTCGGTTCGTGCTGTATTGAGCAGACACATTCAGTTTTTAATTGTTTTGTCAGTTCTCTAACTGAACTAAATGATTTTATTACTGTACAGCGGAGCGGGGCGGTGTGGCGGTGGGCAAGGGATGTTAACAGTGTTTTGCCTAATCTGTATTAAAGAGAAAAGAATCACTTCATCTGACGTTTAAAGTGAATAAAATAGCCTTGACAGCTACTTACTGGTGTTTCACAACTGCTGTCTGAAGAGCCTTGCTCTCTCCCCAAACTTGTGTGGTGGTTTTTCTACGTTCTATGTAACGTTAGTTGAGGTGCGGTGGATCAAACCACTGTAAGGCAAGCGGGGAGGGGGGACTCAAAATGTTTCTAAACTTAAAACACTTTTTTTGTCCCTTTTGCGTTTGTATTGTTTTACTACTTACACATTTATTTTAAGTATATATTGTTATATTATTTACAATACTCAGCATGGTTTTTAGGGGGGGGGGCAGCCCTCAGATTGGGGGGGTCCTGTCCCCCCTGTCCTCCCCGCGATTTACGCCCCTGAACATGATGTTAACCGAGGAGTTTTGCTTTACTGACCAAAAGAGAGAAGCGTTCCGTTAATTCAGCGGAAAATAATGCAGTGTCATCCCAGTTAAAGTCATCTTTATTCATTATTAATAAAATTCATATTTTAAAACCACATATTGTGTTGAAGTCATTGTTATTTAGCACTTAAACGTAAAGCCTGGTTGTGGTAGTGTCAGTGATACAAGTTACGAAATGTACATATTAATGCATAATTCAATCTTATTTAATCCTCCATATGAAGGTTTATGAGCTTGAATTATTTATATTGATTAAATAAGTTCAAAACAAGACATGGATTGTAGCAGCTACTGATTATTGACGTCCATTCATCCTTTTTCCCGCCGCTTATACCCTATGGGACGCTTATACCCTATGGGCTGCTTATACCCTATGGGCTGCTTATACCCTATGGGCCGCTTATACCCTATGGGCTGCTTATACCCTATGGGCCGCTTATACCCTATGGGACGCTTATACCCTATGGGCCGCTTATACCCTATGGGACGCTTATACCCTATGGGCCGCTTATACCCTATGGGCCGCTTATACCCTATGGGCCGCTTATACCCTATGGGACGCTTATACCCTATGGGCCGCTTATACCCTATGGGCTGCTTATACCCTATGGGCCGCTTATACCCTATGGGCCGCTTATACCCTATGGGACGCTTATACCCTATGGGCCGCTTATACCCTATGGGACGCTTATACCCTATGGGACGCTTATACCCTATGGGCCGCTTATACCCTATGGGACGCTTATACCCTATGGGCCGCTTATACCCTATGGGACGCTTATACCCTATGGGACGCTTATACCCTATGGGACGCTTATACCCTATGGGCCGCTTATACCCTATGGGACGCTTATACCCTATGGGCCGCTTATACCCTATGGGACGCTTATACCCTATGGGACGCTTATACCCTATGGGCCGCTTATACCCTATGGGCCGCTTATACCCTATGGGAAGCTTATACCCTATGGGACGCTTATACCCTATGGGCCGCTTATACCCTATGGGAAGCTTATACCCTATGGGACGCTTATACCCTATGGGCCGCTTATACCCTATGGGACGCTTATACCCTATGGGCCGCTTATACCCTATGGGCCGCTTATACCCTATGGGCCGCTTATACCCTATGGGGCGCTTATACCCTATGGGACGCTTATACCCTATGGGACGATTACTGGCGTACCGCAGGGGAAATGATATCGGAGTAAAGAGGTTAGGGGAACGTTCTATTTACGTAAAGAAAACTTTCCTGGCTAATCAATAGAGAACGTTAGGATGCCTGTTCTGGGAACCAAAAATTGTTATCTGGGGTGTGTCCGAGTGTTCAATGGACGTTCAACTCTTCAAGCGTCACGGGAGCGTTACCTGTGAGCGGTCTAAATCATGAACACACGCTGGCGAGGGCTCTGTTAGAACGGGTTAGGAATAAAACTCTCTGTGTGTTTGTGCTGCGGGTTTGAGAACATTATTAACCCTCTGATCCTCTACGGTCAAAAATGACCGAAACATTTTACGTTTTGAATTTATTTATTTTTTTGCTTCATCGGAATGAGATGACATCTGGGGACTTCTGTCGCATTCGCGATGTGAACACACACACACACACAAATCACGGAGATGATTCGGATGTGTTAAAGGGTCGGGGGAAAAATAGTCACTCATAGACACACATTCACGTAAACACACTCGCACACACTCAAACACACACACTCACAGACACACTCAAACACACACACACACACACACTCACAGACACACTCAAACAAACACACACACACTCACAGACACCACTCAAACACACACACACACTCACAGACACACTCAAACACACACTCACAGACACACTCAAACACACACTCTCTCACACACACACTCAAACACACTCTCGCGTAAACATACTCACTCACAGACACACTCAAACACACACACACACTCAAACACACACACACTCACAGACACACTCAAACACACACTCTCTCACACACACACACACACACACACACTCAAACACACTCTCGCGTAAACATACTCACTCACAGACACACTCAAACACACACTCTCACACACACACACACACACTCAAACACACTCTCGCGTAAACATACTCACTCACACAAACACACACACTCACGTAAACACATTCACAGACACACACACTCAGACACACATCATGGAGATGATTCGGATGTGTTAAAGGGTCGGGAGAAAAATAGTCACTCACAGACACACACACACTCAAACACACACACACACACTCACAGACACACTCACACACACACACACACACACACTAACAGACACACTCACACACACACACACACGTATGTTAAGGCTTCGGTCACTTTTGACCGTGATGAAGCCGAGTGTGGCCCCTAAGCGAGGAGGGCCTCAG
>CM042248.1:54078054-54110554 GCA_023566225.1 Romanogobio albipinnatus
GCCCTGGATGTGCATCCCACAAATCTCCATCAACTGCAAGATGCCATCCTATCAATATGGGCCAACATTTCTAAAGAATGCTTTCAGCTCCTTGTTGAATCAATGCCACGTAGAATTAAGGCAGTTCTGAAGGCCAAAGGGGGTCAAACACAGTATTAGTATGCTGCTCCTAATAATCCTTTAGGTGAGTGTGTGTATATATATATATACACCGATCAGGCATAACATTATGACCTAATATTGTGTTGGCCCCCCTTTTGCTGACCCGTCGAGGCATGGACTCCTCTAGACCCCTGAAGGTGTGCTGTGGTATCTGGCACCAAGATGTTAGCAGCAGATCCTTTAAGTTCTGTAAGTTGCGAGGTGGTACGTGTCAAAGTCACATCCACATGGATGGAGGACCCAAGGTTTCCCAGCAGAACATTCCCCAAAGCATCACTTCCTCCGCGGCCACGCCTTCTTCCCATAGTGCACCTGGTGCCATGTGTTCCCCAGGTAAGCCACGCACACACACCCGGCCATCCACGTCATGTAGAAGAACACGTGATCATCAGACCAGGTCACCTTCTTCCATTGCTCCGTGGTCCAGTTCTGATGCTCGTGCCACTGTTGGTGCTTTGGGCGGTGGACAGGGGTCAGCATGGGCACTGGTCAGCGGCTGTGCCGCCCCATACTCCTCAAACTGAGATGCTCTGTGTATTCTGAGCCCTTTCTATCAGAACCAGCATTAACTTCTGGAGCAGTTTGAGCTCCAGTGGCTCGTCTGGTTCACTTCACCTGTCATAATGTTATGCCCCATATATATATACAATTTTATTAAAAATGTTGTATGTTGCGTTTTATCTTAGCTGCGTACAAAAAGTGTTGAACAATATATATATATATATATATAAAAAATCATACAATTGCAGAAAAAAAGAAATTAAGTGCAGTTAAAAAAAAAATAACATGACTAGACAACATTTTATTACGCGTATGACGTGTTAACTTACATGTCATGTGCACAATCATCCACAGCGTGCACGAGCCTGTCTGCGGTGCGCACGAGCGAAAGTGAAACTATCAGACTCAGGATCGCAGAATATAACCGTGAGGAACTTCAGCTGATTACAGGACAGCGAGTAAGTATCACGAGCATCACTGCATATTTCTGTTCATTTGATCTCGATCTGAAAAACAACTAAAATCGCATGCATTGATTATTTATGATACGGAATCTGATCTTGGAGGATCAATTTCCTCGTTCCATCCTGGATGAGCTGATCAGCAGACTCCCCTTCAGACTCTGTTCTTTAAGACTGGATTCACCCAAAACCTTCTTCTCTGTCTTTTGAATCAAATGAAAAGCTCGTCTTCACTGGATGAGGAAGTGTCCGTGTGTTCTCAGCTGTCGCCGCGAATGTTTGGGAATGTTGGAGTCGCGTCGCGGCTGATATGTTTTGACGCGAACTATTCGCACACGAAATATTCGCTTTTTCGTTCCGCGTCCGGTGGGAAAGGGCATTTACTACCAGGGGCGGGGCCAAAATGTAATTGGCCACCCCAAGTGCCCCCCCACCCATCAGAGTCGGAAGGTAATATGTTGTTGGACTTGCCAGTATTAATTCTTTACTAGTAGTTCCAGCGGTTTTCTTAACTAAAACGAATATTTTACAGTGCATTGATTTATTTATATTTATTGTATGCATGCAAGTGGCCACTGCACTCATCCCCAATGCAATGCTATTTTACATTTGACTACTGATATTCAATTTCTGTACCTGAGAACTATCGTTAGACCTACTATAAAAACCTGAAAAGCACTGTTTATTGTATAAGTATCTTTGCTCTGATTGTATTTTTTTGTGCTTTTGCATAGTTAGATTATTTGTTTTTATTTTCTTTATTTTTAATTGACAGTAGTTCTTTTGTCCCTGAATATAGCACATACAGACTGAACCATGAGTAATATGAACAGTTAGACCCCTAGTAGCCTAAATATTCACATAATAAATATGTATTACAGGCCCCCACTAATTATTCTAGAAATAAGATAACGAAAGTAACCTCTTTTGCTGCATATTTTGATGGTTCGAATGCATACTCTACATGTTTTACCATTTATGAACTATCGTTTATGTGCCCTATACCATCACCATTCATATTTATGCAACCAATAAATAAATTACTACTAAAGTACAAAATTGTTTACAAAAAAACAAATTTCTTCATGGATCTAGTCACTTAATTTTTCTCTCAAAATGCACCAGATTTATGCATTTAAATTTAAAATGAACAAAACTTTCTTTTGGGGAGCACCCCCTAACCTAGACTACCCAGCACAATCTCACAAAATCCTGTGGGAAACAAAAATAATATATTTATAATGTAATATAAATATGAATAAACACTGCTACAGCTTCTTGTTGAGCTCAAAAGCCTTTCTACTGTTGTCAATTATGTTGCTCCATCTTGTTTAAAACTATGATGGAAAATCTTGCTTGCATTATATTTCCCACAGCCCATGTGCTTCTTCTGTTGAGTTATTTGTTATTTCATATCACATTTGAAGTTGATCATTTTTAATTCCTTTTCACTCATTATAATACGTTTTGATATCAATAATATACAGTATTATTACCTCCAGTGTAGGGCTATTTATACTGGTTCACTGTTTACATGTATTGAAATGTGCCACCCCTCTCTGAGTCTGTGCCCCAGCCTGGCCCCGCCCCTGTTTACTACAGCAAGAAACACGAGTTTCACTTCTCATAAGAACTCTAATAAAACAACATTTGAACATTTGAACCACAAAACAACGGTAATAAAATATCAATAGCTCAAAAATGTTACTACTTGTTTCAGGACGTTCATTCAAAAGTAACATTCCGGTAATGTGTGAAGGATCAATGGGATGTTCCTTTGACCGTCTCATAACCAAGAGAAATAACTATTTAACCCTTTCATGCATGGGGGGGGGGGGTGCTTTTTTCCTAAAAAGTGGACCTTTTCCAGCACCCAAAACATGTGTTTGTTTCATGTTGTAAACAACATAAATTTTTGAAGAAGTTAATTATTATCTGTCAATTCCTGCTCTCCATCACTCTTTCTTTTTCTCTCATTTTCCTGATCTTGCCCTCTCCTAAAAGCAGTCAACAAAACATAGGGTCAATTTATATTTAGAATATTTTTTCTAAGACACTTTCTAAGATTTTGTTTGTAATTCATTCACAATATGCACACATTCATTATTAATCTTCTGCATCATATGAAGAAAACGGATTCGTTAATGTTTCTTGTCCTCTCACATTAACAGTTGCTAATTATTACATTAAATCACGTCAATTATATACATATTTATATACCTTTTTTAAATAAAAAATTAGACACGGGTTTATTAGTTTGCCTGATTATTTTTATCGGTAGTTTAACATTTCATTCCTAAAACAGCTGCCAAATATGAAATGGTTTAGCTACATCTTATCTCGCACTTTATGAGCGTTTACTGAAGCGTCGCGCTGGAATTTGCGCTCAGCAGCTTCAGTGAACATAAAGCCCGCCTAGTTTGTTTTGATTGGTCCTCTTAAATGTTTTGACGTTGACGCAGCTCAGATGAGAAGATCTGGTGCTGTGCAATATCTGCTGCATTAAAGTAATACTATAGGCAATTATTTCAATAACATTTATAGCCTACACATCGGAAAAATACAGAGGTCCGGATTCAAATTATTGGCCGTCATTACTTCAAATAACACCTGTTTATTACAAAAAACAGACTTAAAATCTGGACCTTTGGCAGGGGCAGGGACCCCGAACCCCCCCCCACGGGCATGTGAGTGTTGGCAAAAACGGTTGTCATTTCTATGTTGAGGTGGCAGGGCTGTTGTCGGCAGCTGCTGAATGTAACTAATAAAGTAACTTGTAATCTAATTTAGTTACTTTTAGAATCACGTAATCTGTAAAGTAACTAAGTTACTTTTTAAAGGAGTAATCAGCAATCAGTAATTAGATTACTTTTTCAAAGTAACTGTGGCAACACTGCATCCCATAATAAAAAATGTTCCATGTTCCATATTGTCATCTGTCCAATTTTACGCCTTTGTTGCATGGTGTCCACATACGTAATAATCAGGGTTCCTATTGAAACCATTAACGTTCCCATTATTATTATTATTATTATTATTATTCCTACAGCCCAAAGAACCGTATGGTAAAAAGTTGTACAAATTGAGTAGTACCAATAGTAACCACACCAAATTTGGAGTCTCTAACTCATTCTCTCTAGCGCCACCACCTGTCCAAAGTTTCACTCTTGTTTATGCTAATAACTTTTGAACCTTAAGGGATAGAGACCAAATTCTTTTTCCCTCTGATTCCTGAGCTCATGACGATTAGCATCCTATGACGTCATTTTCGGTCTACTGTTGCGAACACGTCCTAGGGCGGTGGTTTGTCTGATTTGCAAAAATCATAAAAGTGGTCTCGTTAGATTCGGGACGGCATGCCGAGTCGACTGATATCCAATTTTACTGTCGGCCATTTTGAATGATGTGCTAGAATGCTGTATTTTATGAACACATGAACGGATCGTTATGAAACTCGGTATGGGTCATCAGCACGATGCCCTGAAGGAGCCTGAGAAGTTTCGAAACAGCGCCACCTAGTGGAGAATTTTTTCCAAATGCTTATAACTTTGGGTGTGGTTGACTTATTTTCATGCGAGTAACTTTTTTTGTCTCCTGAATTCTTGCCGAGTCCAGCGATGCCAGACTTGCTAGGTTTCGGCGTATGGTTTGTGCAGCGTTGTAATTTAGCGCTTTTCACCACAAATGTATTTGTATAGCGCTTTTCACAATACACATTGTTTCAAAGCAGCTTTACAGAAAGTGCATTTCATAAATGTACAGTAAAAATGTTAGAAAGACAATGTTAAAGAAAAATAAAACGTTAGCTGATATCTTTGAAACCGCCAGTCCGATGGAGACGAAACCAGCGTCAGAAGTTCAGAAACATAGGTCGATAGCTGAACGCTAGTGCCCAAATGTCCAAATATTGATAGTAAGGGAGTAAAATCCAATCAAAGTCAGGTGTCAGTCATTTTTTTAATGTGTTTTTTCATATAATCGTCTATAACTCCAAAACGAAATGAGATATTTTCACCAAAATTGACACAAGTGTATGGGCTCACTCCGAGGACACATACAAAAATGGTGGGATTGAGCCTCTTGGTGGTGCTATAATAGAACAAAACATGAAATTCCCATAGACTACAATGCATTTTTCAGCCTTAAAATCATCTTAAAATGTGTTTAATTGCTGCAGTTGATCAGACACTCCCAGCCATTTTGGCATGTCTTGTCTACTTATTTGCGCTTGGCCCCGGTAATGTCTGCTTGCAGCTATATTTTTTAAATAAAACAGAATTTTGTAAAAATGAAATTGGATTTCAATTTTAACATCATATTAAAATACTAAAAATAATCTTTAAAAAATCTAGATAATGTTTTCCATAATTCAAGCATGAAGGGTTAAAACATTTAGCACTTATCCTTCCAGGCCCGGTTCTACGGGGGTGTTAGAGGTGCTAAGCACCCTCAAACGCAAGCAAACGCACCCTCAGTTGATACTGTAATATCGGCAAAACAGATTTGGCAGATTTGCATATTTGTGTCCAAGCTCCGGAGAGCGTCATGCAGCCAATCACAGATAGTTGTTGATCTCTCGAACGCGATCAGAATCTCTCCGCTCAAAACACCAGAGTTTCACACAAAAAAATGACTGGATTCGAGGAGCTTTGTAGTTGAAATTTAAAAAAAGTAACAAATCCTTCTCTCGGGGGTCAATTTGACCCCCTTTAGGAATGAATGGAATGCTATAGTACACGTGAAAAAAACAAAAAATGCCTGAATGCATCCTGAAGAGAAACTTTAGGACCCAGCGGAACAGCTCATCCACTCCATATATAGAGCTATAAGAGTCATGAAATATCATCTTGTATTATTATTTTTCCACAAGAGGTCGACAAAGACCCCCAATGTGAGATATTATGGGCTGAATTAAAAGGGAAAGAAGTTGAAAAGAATGTGCTTAAATTATTATTTATTGATAAAATCTAGTAATTTAAAGGTAAAAAAATAAATACAATTCTCCCAAAAAAATGCAAAGAATATTATCAAAATGAAATTAAATGGACGAAAAATTAATGAAATATCATTTTAGTGCTTCGGGTCATTTTGACCCGTGAGGGAAGGATTTGTTACAAAGTGCGAGGGACATTTTTGTACATTCAGAGAACATTCAGAAATTCATCACTTAAAGACACAAGATGTAAAAGGCGTGTTTTGACTCGAGTCGTGAGTGGGCGGAGCTTTTATTCTGCCGCGAGCACTTCCGCTTCTTCCGCTCATGCGTGTGTGTGTAACGCAGCGCTGTTTGATCCTCTCACACACATGTGAGTGTGTTAAAGTGATGTTGTAATGTCGGCGGGGCGCTACTATGAGACACTTATTCACACTGCAGTGAGCGAGATCATATGAGGCGGTAAAACATGGCACTCTGTGCGGTAAATCAGCAGATTTACACAATCAGACTAACTGTGTTGAGCTGGAGAACAATGAGGAGTTTCTGTCCATCAATGATCCAAACAGTGTCTAATAAAACACATCAGATATTAAAGTGCCGCTAGTGTTGCCATGGTTACTACACAATAACACCAGACGCAGGGATGATGTCACTGATAGGCCACGCACTATTCCTGGGGAAAATCACTGATTTAAACAATCTTGGGAACATTTGGGATAATGTACACAAGTCAACACAATACATAACACTGATCTAATGTTTTTTGGGATATTTCAATTCAGGAATCTTACATATTGTGCTTTTAATGGGAATGTTTTTGTCAGCTAGGCTAACCGGTCATGGCAAATGCAAGTTAACCCGAATCTAGACGGAAGCATAGACAGAGGTGACAACAAACACTCATAAAACATCACATCACTGAGAGATCGCAACTTTGATCAGTGTTTAGACATTACATTGTCCTTATATTTATGTATTAATTAATTTCCAAATGTTCATTTACACTACCATATCACTACTGGACGCTCACTACATGCAATACATTTCTGTTCTTACACCTTACAATCCGTCCATCCGTCTATCCATCATGCTAGCAACTTGTTAATTAACGCTAATAACATGTACTAAAACATGTTGTTAACATGTTAGCAAAATATGCTAATTTATGCTAGCAATGTGCTAGAACAAACTACCAATTTACTAATTCAATTTAATTTAATTTAATTTTTTTTAGCATGTTTTAACACCTACACTATAGTGCCAGAAGTATTGTGCCACCCCTCCACATCCCCGAGTTCAGGTGTTCAATCCCTTCATGGCCACAGGTGTATAAATCAAGCACTAGGCCTGCAGACGCTTCTACACACATTAATGAAAGAATGGGCCGCTCTCAAACAGATGAAAGTGCTGTTGTTTTCCTGGATGCTTTAAAGGAGATCCGTGTGGCCTTCACCTGAGAGCTGTGTATCCGACGCCTCGATGGATCATCCACCTAAATTCAGCTCTGCTAAACGGAGGTGAGGAACGTCTCGTCCTTATCGCCGTATTAATATGACTAAATGTAACAGAGGCCAGCTTGTAGTCGCTGTGCGAGTAAACCTCACTCCTCTGATCTCAAGAGACGCTCTAGCGACTGACGCTAGTGGTTGCCGCCTTTAGCCTCCTTGTTAGAGCGTCCCACTCTCTCATGGGTTCGAGTCCCGCTTAGAGCGGGCAGTTTGAACAGGAGGGGTTACATACAGTGAGGAAAATAAGTATTTGAACACCCTGCTATTTTGCAAGTTCTCCCACTTAGAAATCATGGAGGGTCTGAAATTGTCATCGTAGGAGCATGTCCACTGAGAGAGACATAATCTAAAAACAAAATCCAGAAATCACAATATATGATTTTTTAACTATTTATTTGTATGATACAGCTGCAAATAAGTATTTGAACACCTGAGAAAATCAATGTTAATATTTGGTACAGTAGCCTTTGTTTGCAGTCACAGAGGTCAAAGGTTTCCTGTAGTTTTTCAGCAGGTTTGCACTGCAGGAGGGATTTTGGCCCACTCCTCCACACAGATCTTCTCTAGATCAGTCAGGTTTCTGGCCTGTCGCTGAGAAACACGGAGTTTGAGCTCCTCCAAAGATTCTCTATTGGGTTTAGGTCTGGAGACTGGCTAGGCCACGCCAGAACCTTGATATGCTTCTTACAGAGCCACTCCTTGGTTATCCTGGCTGTGTGCTTCGGGTCATTGTCATGTTGGAAGACCCAGCCTCGACCCATCTTCAATGCTCTAACTGAGGGAAGGAGGTTGTTCCCCAAAATCTGGCAATACATGGCCCCGGTCATCCTCTCCTTAATACAGTGCAGTCGCCCTGTCCCATGTGCAGAAAAACACCCCCAAAGCATGATGCTGCCCCCCCCATGCTTCACAGTAGGGATGGTGTTCTTGGGATGGTACTCATCATTCTTCTTCCTCCAAACACGTTTAGTGGAATTATGACCGAAAAGTTCTATTTTGGTCTCATCTGACCACATGACTTTCTCCCATGACTCCTCTGGATCATCCAAATGGTCATTGGCAAACTTAAGACGGGCCTTGACATGTGCTGGTTTAAGCAGGGGAACCTTCCGTGCCATGCATGATTTCAAACCATGACGTCTTAGTGTATTACCAACAGTAACCTTGGAAACGGTGGTCCCAGCTCTTTTCAGGTCATTGACCAGCTCCTCCCTTGTAGTTCTGGGCTGATTTCTCACCTTTCTTAGGATCATTGAGACCCCATGAGGTGAGATCTTGCATGGAGCCCCAGTCCGAGGGAGATTGACAGTCATGTTTAGCTTCTTCCATTTTCTAATGATTGCTCCAACAGTGGACCTTTTTTCACCAAGCTGCTTGGCAATTTCCCCGTAGCCCTTTCCAGCCTTGTGGAGGTGTACAATTTTGTCTCTAGTGTCTTTGGACAGCTCTTTGGTCTTGGCCATGTTAGTAGTTGGATTCTTACTGATTGTATGGGGTGGACAGGTGTCTTTATGCAGCTAACGACCTCAAACAGGTGCATCTAATTTAGGATAATAAATGAGTGGAGGTGGACATTTTAAAGGCAGACTAACAGGTCTTTGAGGGTCAGAATTCTAGCTGATAGACAGGTGTTCAAATACTTATTTGCAGCTGTATCATACAAATAAATAGTTAAAAAATCATATATTGTGATTTCTGGATTTATTTTTATTTAGATTATGTCTCTCTCAGTGGACATGCACCTACGATGACAATTTCAGACCCCTCCATGATTTCCAAGTGGGAGAACTTGCAAAATAGCAGGGTGTTCAAATACTTATTTTCCTCACTGTAAATACTTAAAATGAGATGTAGTCACTCATTCTACTCAATTTTTGCAATTAGAAATCTGACACTTGCACTCATGACTTATGTTCTGTTTGTTGGATACTTTTTAAAAGGAGACCCGTCTCACCTTCACCTGAGAGCTGTGTGTCCGACGCCTCGATGGATCCTCCACCTAAATTCAGCTCGGGAGGCTCTTCTACTAAACAGAGGTGAGGAACGTCTCGTCCTTATGTAACAGAGGCCAGCTATTTGCCGCCTTTAGCCTCCTTGTTAGAGCATCCGACTCTCATGCCGGAAGACCAGGGTTCGAGTCCCGCTTGGAACGGGGCGGTTTGAACAGGAGGGGTTACATTGGTGCCATGAACCGGATGGGAGTGAGGTTTAGGGGGTGAGTGTAATGGAGGCCAGCTAGTAGTTGCTCACTCCTCTGATCTCAAGAGATGCTCTTGTGACTGACACTAGTGGTCGCCGCCTTTAACCTCCTTGTTAGAGCATCCCACTCTCATGCCGACGGACCCGGGTTCGAGTCCCGCTTGGAGTGGGCAGTTTGAACAGGAGGGGTTACATAAACACTTCAAATGAGATGTAGTCACTCATTCTACTAAATTTTTGCAATTAGAAATCTGACACTTGCACTCATGACTTATGTTCTGTTTGTTGGATGCTTTTTAAAAGGAGACCCGTCTCGCCTTCACCTGAGAGCTGTGTGTCCGACGCCTCGATGGATCCTCCACCTAAATTCAGCTCGGGAGGCTCTTCTGATAAACGGAGGTGAGGAACGTCTCTTGGATGAAGCATGTTAAATATCAGATAACATTAGTGGCTATTTAAAGAGTACCTATGATGCTGTTTTTCATGTTCATCTGTCTTTAGTGTGTCCTCCATTGTAGTCTTGAGTTTTCTTGCCTTCACAATATTCCTCATTTAAATAATTATTACGCAGAATAAAGGGACAGGGCCTGGTTGAATTAGTTAGTAGTGTGTTGAAACTGGCAGTTATGGTAAGGGGCAGGACATTTCCCTTACCCCTTACCTTACCACATTTATGCTTTGTAGAAGGTCCTCTTTAAATTATACTTATTGGATAATCAGTCAACATTGTGTTTCTAGTAATGTTATTCATGTACTTGTTACTGAGGAATGGAAAATGGAAGTGTACTGTCACAGATTTACTAAATATTTACATGTTCAGCTGCAGTAACATACAGAAAGCATCTAAATCCTCATATGACAAGATGTCGCTGGATGCCATTTTCGGGGTGAGTTTTATTGAGTTTTTGGTCAAATACTATAGGAATTATAGGTCTCTTGACTCTTGAATATTCCCCTATCCCACAAATTCTGTGTTGTGTATGGATTTAATGTGAATCGGTTCTTGGTAGTACCGACGTAATTCGGCCAGTGCCCTTAAAAGTACAGAGGTACCCAACCCTACCGAGATGAATAGATAATTAGTTATTCGCTTCACCTGTATGGTCATAATGTTATGCCTGATCGGTGTGTATATCAGTTTCTTTAGAACCTTTTTGGGTTAAAGAGTTCTTTAAAATTGAGTCAAGATCCTTAGAGTTCTGTATAGAACCTCAATGAATCGTTTTTCTAAGAGTGTTTGACAAATCGCAGTGATTTCTGATTTTAGGAGCTCGAGGACACAAACATCTCTTTGATGAAGAAAGAGCTGAGAAGGTTCAAGCAACTGCTCAGGCCAGATTTCCCAGCATGCTCTGTGAGAGAGGAGGAGGATGATGATGAGGGTCAGAGCCCAGTCAGCGAGGGAGTTCTGAAGATCTCACTTGACGTCCTGCGGAAGATGAACCAGACAGACCTCGCTAACACGCTACAGACCAGTACGAGACCCATTCGAAACTATCTTTGTGCTGAAGCATGTAGTCGATTGTGTGTGACAGGTTTTTCAGCACAGCTTTGATGGTTGAGGTCTTTGCATATCGAGTACAGAATGATACAGTAGACTTTATAGGGTTAAACCTTTGAGTCATTTTGTTTACAGGTTGTTTTTCTGTTTATTTAGTGGTTACACATTGTTTCTGTTGCATATTGCAGAGCTGATCTCCGTGAGCCGGCAACAACTGATGTCCAGATTGAAGCAGAAATTTCAGAGAATCAGTGAAGGAGTCTCCAATGGAGGAAACGTGACACTTCTGAACACGATCTACACAGAGCTTTACATCACAGAGGCAGGGACTGGAGACGTCAGCGACGAGCATGAGGTGAGACAGATCGAGACGTCGTCATCCTCCATCGGTCTAGATACACTGGTCAGATGTAATGACATCTTCAAACCCTTACCTGGACGAGGCAAAGCCATCAGGACGGTTCTGACCAAAGGAGTCGCCGGGATTGGAAAAACCGCTTCTGTGCAGAAGTTCGTCCTGGACTGGGCTGAAGGAAAGGCCAATCAGGATGTTCACTTCATATTTCCACTTCCTTTCCGAGACCTGAATTTGATGAAGGAGAAGCAGATGAGTCTGATGGAGCTTCTCCGCTGTTTTTTTGCAGAAATTAAACCGATAGAATATAACGATTTCAAAACAATCTTCATCTTTGACGGTCTGGATGAGTTGCGTCTTCCTCTGGATTTTCAGAACAATGAAATTTTGTGGGATGTGAACCAATCGGCTTCGTTGCACGTGTTGCTGACCAACCTCATTAGAGGAAACCTGCTTCCTTCTGCTCGCCTCTGGATCACCACGCGACCAGCTGCAGCCAATCAGATCTCTCCGGAGTGCGTCGACCAGATCACAGAGGTCCGAGGGTTCAGAGACCCTCAGAAGGTGGAGTACTTTCGGAAAAGGATAAAAGATCAGCGTCTGGCCAGTCGGATCATCGCACACGTCCGATCGTTGAGGAGCCTGCACGTCATGTGCCGCATCCCAGTGTTCTGCTGGATTTCCGCCACTGTTCTGGAGAGGATTGGCGAAGCAGATGGTGAAGAGATTCCCAAGACTCTCACACAAATGTTCGCACACCTGCTGATTGTCCAGACCAAACTGAAGACCCAGAAGTATGATGGGAAATGTGATCTTCAGGAGGTCAGAAAGAGCATCCTGTCGCTTGGGAAACTGGCTTTTGAACAACTGGAAAAGGGGAACCTGATCTTCTACGAGGAGGATCTGAAACAGTGTGGCATTGATGTCCGAGAAGCGTCCGTGTACTCTGGAGTTTGTACCCAGATATTCAGAGAGGAGTTCGGGCTGCAGTTGGAGAAGGTGTTTAGCTTCGTGCATCTGAGCGTTCAAGAGTTTCTCGCTGCCTTGTACAAGTTCCTTTCCTTTGCTCAGGACAAGAATGAATGCTCAATGACGGATTTCATGAAGAGCGAAGTGGACAGAGCCTTGCAGAGCAAGAATGGACACCTAGATCTCTTCCTCCGCTTCCTTCTGGGGCTTTCGCTGGAGTCCAATCAGACTCTCCTGCGGGGGTTATTCACACCAAGAGGAAGCTCCTGTTGCAAGCTCGAGACGGTCGAGTACATCAAGAGTAAAATCAGAGAGAATTCTTCCCCGGAGAAGTCCATCAATCTGTTTCACTGTCTGAATGAGCTGAACGATCATTCCCTACTGCAGGAGGTCCAGACGTACCTGAGCCGCAGCACAGGCGCCCATCGCCTCTCCGGAGTCCAGCTCTCTCCGGCTCAGTGGTCGGCGCTGGTGTTCGTGCTGCTGAACTCCACGGAGGACCTGGATGAGTTTGAACTGAGGGAATATGATCTATCAGAGGAGTGTCTTCTGAGGCTGCTGCCGGTGGTCAAAGCTTCCAGAAAAGCGGAGTGAGTATATCGTAGTATTTAGTTGCTTGAATCAAAAAGTACAGAAAACGTAGCTGACACATGATCAAATGTACAGTTTTGGTGGGGAGCTAGCTGACACAATTTGTTAAGACTTTGGGAACAAATGTATTTGTTTACAAAGTAAGTATTTGACATATGTTATTTCTGTTTCTAGTGATGTAACAATGCATCGTTTAACGTAAAACTTTTTCATTGCTTCAAATAAAACACATTTTATTTAAAATTAAATATAAATAAATCATGAACTTTTATTTGATCTAGATGCCAAGGCAACATTTCTTTTTTTTTTGGTATAATAACTAAAATGTAAATAAATATTAATAAAAACTATATAGGCATTTTTTTATCAAACAAATAATAGTGTCTCATTGATATTTAGATAACACTTTTCTATTGTTCTCACTTTTTCTAACCCTTTCAATGAATAGTACAAAAATTATAAAAGATTTTCCAGCTGATATTTTTATCATTAGCAATTTATATTTTAGAAATGAAGTGGTATTTCAATGAATACATTATATTTTAAATATAATATAATTCATATTTATTGTTGTATTTAAATTGTCAAATTGCTAATTCAAACTTTATATATCTGTTCAAATACATTTGTGCATTGAATTTCACAATCAAAAAATTGTTTTCCAAATTGTACTCCGCTGCAAATTTTTCATAAAGGGAATAAAAAAAATTTCAACTAAATATCCAAATAAATCTAATTATTACACTAAATTAACCATATAAACTAAATTACTGAACGAATTATTGATCTAAAGCCCACACCGTAACTGTATGATAAATGAAATGAACTGATGACATCCCCGTTTTTTCCAGAATGGCTATATGGCTGAATAAAATTCTGTTGCATTATTTTGCTGTTTAACACTGTAAAGCTGCTTTGAATCCATCTGCATTGTTAAAAGCGCTATATAAATAAAGTTGACTTGACTTGAATGTTGTTTTTATAACTAATGGCTTTCTAAGGACACATTAAAAGGTGAAGGAAAATATGTAACATAAATGGCTGCACAATTATGGCTGCACAATTACAATCTTAGTTCACATTACATTCAGTAAATTTTAATTTGATAATAATAATAGTAAAAAACTTTTTAGCACATTCATTTATTAGCACACTTTTTATAAGCCCAGATTTAAATAGTCTAAGGGTCAGAAAGTAGGGTGACATTCAAACTGGTTAAAGTTGGCCTCTGTGTAAATCTATAGTGGAGATAACAGCACAGAAATGTTCTTTCTCTCCCAGTCTGAGGGGTTGTAATCTCACAGATCAAATCTGTTCAGCCCTGGCCTCTGCGCTCAGCTCAAACTCCTCACGTCTGAGAGAGCTGGACCTCAGTGACAACAACCTCCAGGTTTCAGGAGTACAGCTTTTCTCTGCGGGACTGAAGATTCCTTACTGTAAACTGGAGATACTGAAGTAAGATCTTTTGTATATGTATTTTTGACAGTGTGCATCAATGTGGATGTCTTTTTTTAATAGCTTTCAACAGTCGGGTTCGAGATGTAAAAACTCAATAACTTTCTCTTTAAGGAACTTAATGTTAAAGATAACTTATAAACCGTTAGTTAATTGTGATCTATGTTATCTGAAGCATTGTGAATGATGTAATCTAGACAGTATTTCAAATACTCTTTTTGCTTCAAATAAAATTTTGTAATATTATGATTCTCCTCTTAGTTTGTTTGGTTCATGGCTTATAATGCTTTTAACAAAGGCTATTTTAAATTCCTATGGGAAAAATACATCTGCACTGAAAATGTTGGCGGCACTGATGCACTCAATTGCGATCCAGCTTTTATTACATTTCTTTCCTCTCTGAATGTTCTTATGTTCTAATATTGTGTGTGTGCTCAATATAAAAAATTTGAAATTGAAATGCAAATGTTTCTGCAGGTTGTGTAACTGCAATATTCGTGAGGAAGGTTGTGCTGCTCTGGTTGCAGCCCTGATATCAAACCCGTCACATCTGAAAGAACTCAATTTGAGCTCTAATAAACCAGGATATTCAGCAGTGAACCTTTTGTCTGTTTTACTGGAAGATCCACACTGTAAACTAGAGAAACTACAGTGAGTGATATTTTATTATATTATTAAATCATTCTCTGTTATACACTCACCTAAAGGATTATTAGGAACACCATACTAATACTGTGTTTGACCCCCTTTGGCCTTCAGAACTGCCTTAATTCTACGTGGCATTGATTCAACAAGGTGCTGAAAGCATTCTTTAGAAATGTTGGCCCATATTGATAGGATAGCATCTTGCAGTTGATGGAGATTTGTGGGATGCACATCCAGGGCACGAAGCTCCCGTTCCACCACATCCCAAAGATGCTCTATTGGGTTGAGATCTGGGGACTGTGGGGGCCATTTTAGTCCAGTGAACTCATTGTCATGTTCAAGAAACCAATTTGAAATGATTGGAGCTTTGTGACATGGGGCATTATCCTGCTGGAAGTAGCCATCAGAGGATGGGTACATGGTGGTCATAAAGGGATGGACATGGTCAGAAACAATGTTCAGGTAGGCTGTGGCATTTAAACGATGCCCAATTGGCACTAAGGGGCCTAAAGTGTGCCAAGAAAACATCCCTCACACCATTACACCACCACCACCAGCCTGCACAGTGGTAACAAGGCATGATGGATCCATGTTCTCATTCTGTTTACGCCAAATTCTCAACAGAAATCCAGACTCATCAGACCAGGCAACATTTTTCCAGTCTTCAACTGTCCAATTTTGGTGAGCTGGTGCAAATTGTAGCCTCTTTTTCCTTTTTGTAGTGGAGATGAGTGGTACCCGGTGGGGTCTTCTGCTGTTGTAGCCCATTCGCCTCAAGGTTGTGCGTGTTGTGGCTTCACAAATGCTTTGCTGCATACTTCGGTTGTAACGAGTGGTTATTTCAGTCAAAGTTGCTCTTCTATCAGCTTGAATCAGTCGGTCCATTCTCCTCTGACCTCTAGCATCAACAAGGCATTTTCGCCCACAGGACTGCCCCATACTGGATGTGTTTCCCTTTTCACACCATTCTTTGTAAACCCTTGAAATGGGTTGTGGGTGAAAATCTCAGTAGCTGAGCAGATTGTGAAATACTCAGACAGGCCCGTCTGGCACCAACAACCATGCCACGCTCAAAATTTCTTTCTTTCCCATTCTGACATTCAGTTTGGAGTTCAGGAGATTGTCTTGACCAGGACCACACCCCTAAATGCATTGAAGCAACTGCCATGTGATTGGTTGATTAGATAATTGCATTAATGAGAAATTGAACAGGTGTTCCTAATAATCCTTTAGGTGAGTGTGTGTGTGTGTATATGTGTGTGTATATATATATATAAATAAATATATATATATATATATATATATATATATATATATATATATATATATATATATATATATATATATATATATTGGCTGTATTAAGTAATTTTTCTTTAGTGATTTCATAACAAATACACAAAAATTATTGCATTCACATTTTAAGCAGCAATACAGCTTAATTAATGTGTGTGTTAAGCTGTACATACACACTGTTTCTTCTGTCTGTAGGCTGTATGACTGCAATATTGGCGAAGAAGGTTGTGCTGCTCTGGCTTTAGCACTGATATCAAACCCGTCACATCTGAGAGAACTCAATCTGAACAATAATAAACCCGGGGATTCAGGAGTGAAGCTTCTCTCAGATCTACTGAAGGATCCGCACTGTAAACTGGAGAAACTACAGTAAGTGATACTGTTAAGTGAGTGATATTTAATAATTAGAGCTTAATTCTTTTTATATTTTTATTTGTTTTGGGACCAGCTTTTTGATATCCACTTCTTTGTTTTAGTTTGTGTAGTTTGAGTTTTGAGTTGGATCAACGCTGGCATAATATCCCACACCAGACATGATTTGGGCTTTAAAACGGGATGTCACAGTGTCCTGTAGAGTCAACCCCCGATCCTGATCAAACACACCTGAACCAGCTAATCAAGGTCTTCAGGAGTACTATAATATTACAGGCAGTTCAGTTTGACCAGGGTTGGCCCTAAACTCATTTTAATGTCATTGTTACACTGTTTCCTAACCAGGTGCGATAAGATTACATTGAAAAGCAATTTGTCTGTCAATAACAGACATGACACGACTATGAGACATGACAAAATCAATAGAGTAGGGAAACCCTGTCCATGACTGTTGATGATTGGCCCTTTTAGCATGGACACACCCCTGAGTGAGAAGTACAGAGACGCCATTTCTGTTTACTCACTGTATCAGCTAACTAAAGTATTACAATGTCTGCGCTAAAAACATTACAAATGTTCTGTTGTTAGATGTACCAGCGAAAATATGAGTCTCCATAGACTCCCGGCATCGAGCCACTGAAAACACTGTGGATGAATTTCATCTTTTAAGGAAATATGCCAAAGAATGTCGGTAAAATTTTATATATTTGTGCAAATCATTTTACGCTTGACTGCTTCAACAATAAGGGTCAGTACAAGCTGGATTTGCGAATAAGTTGTTTCTGAAGGATGGGTCAATAGCTGAGTGAGATTCGCCTGTTTTGTTGTTGATGGAGTATCCAAAGTGGGGGTATTTTGAGCTGAAACTACACACACACATTTTGGGGATGCCAGAGATTTATATTACATCTTATGAAAAGGGGCATAATATGCCCCTTTTAACTAATGTTAACATAAAGACCTTATTGTAACATGTTACCAACATTCTTTTTATATTTTATTTTAGGTAACAGTTAAATTAAAGTAAAAAAGAAAAGTATGGTTATAGTTTTAGTTAACAAAAATAACCCTTCACCAGAGGGCAGAGATATAAAAGATATGATAAACATGTTTGTTAATCAGTATCTGACTCCTTGACTCTCAGTCATAAACAACACTGCTTGTCAAACATACAACTAATATACTTACAAATTAAACTTATATATATATATATTTGAATTAAAGCTTACATTTTGTTGCTTTGTGAAAATAAAAAGTATTGCCATTTTGTCATCAGGCAAATGTTTGTTCCCGGTGCAAATTTTAGCAAGAGCCTTACGTATGAGGTGTTGTTCTTGTTCTTTCTGCAGGCTTGATGACTGCAGTATTGGAGAGGAAAGTTTTGCAGCTTTACTTTTGGGTCTGAGATCAAACCCCTCACACATAAGAAAACTTAATCTGAGCTGGAACAAACCAGAAAATTCAGGAGCGAAGCTTCTGTCTGATCTACTGAAGGACCCGCTTTGTAAACTGGAAATACTACAGTGAGTTATGATTCATATTCAGGGCTGCAAAACACATAACCTTGTCAACATTGCATAAAGAAATACATTTGAACCAGGTGTGTAAGCTGGCATTTCTGGTAGCTAATAAATATGAATGTTGGAGTCAATGTTTCTCTTCAGGTATTAGTAATGTACTGTTAACTTCAACAGCCCACATTTCTAAATGTTCAACTGGTCTCTTAAGTCACTTGTCTGTTAATTCCATTTACCCAGCATGAA
The DNA here is from genome assembly GCA_023566225.1 of Romanogobio albipinnatus. Taxonomy (NCBI): domain Eukaryota; kingdom Metazoa; phylum Chordata; class Actinopteri; order Cypriniformes; family Gobionidae; genus Romanogobio; species Romanogobio albipinnatus. The sequence goes on from CM042248.1 coordinate 54,096,769, forward strand.
GTGTATTTTGTTAATGTTAATTTGTGTTCCCCTCATTCTTATCTTTTAGCTGGAGAGGCTGTGTTCACACTTGGCATGTTTTGTTTGGATTAAAACAAACTCTGTGCGATTCCTCTGTTAGTGCGGTTAATTTGAATAAGTGTAAATGCTGCCATCTGAACTACAGGCGTCAGAAATGCTTCTCTTTACGGCAGATCTTCATTTGTGTGTGTAACAGAGGAATTCCTGCCACAGTTTTGACTCCTTTACACATTTTATAAGCTCTTCGTGAGTTCTCAGCTTGTAAAAATATATTCATATATACACTAGTGTTGCACGATATACCGGTATTAGAAAGGTATCGTGATACTCTGCTATTAAAAAGAAATTCTATATGAAATGTTATTAGTACCGGTACTTCTAATAATAGCAGTATTTCTAAATTTGCGTCGAGGATTTGAGTGCAGAGCTCTGCTTCCATTGTTTACGTTCACTAGGGAAAGGAAGCAACAAAGAAATGCATGCATAGAAAACAAAGCGCAGGACGTGCTCATGCTGCCAGACTCGGACCTGAAGCTCACACACATGCCTTTTCTCTTTCACTGATTATTGGGTTTGAATGGTAAAAATATGTAAAAATGCACGTCCTGGCAAGTATGTCTTTACTGAACGTAAACCGTTTGTAAAAAGAAATCGGATGTTTTCCAATGTATTGGGTCCGTCGGTCAACAAAGAAATATACAAAATCACCCAATGCTTCACTGAATAACTCTAATATATTTAAGAATCAGTCTATAGTTAATTTATAGAGTGAATACTATGCAGTTGTTCTTACATTTGATTATTTAATTTATTTTTTGAATGCTACTGGTAAATAGATGTATAATGTTGCAAAAAAAATAAAGCACTGTTTATGTGTAGTATTTGTTATATTGTTTGTAATTTGCATGTTTGCTTATTTTTGATAACAAAGATCAAATAAAATATCAATATTGTAATTATAAAATTACATTTAAAAAATATTAAATTACTCATATCATGAAATCCCAACCTGTTCAGAATTGTGAAAGATTAGCAGATTTTAACATGATTGATAATAATGTGATTGTTGCAAACATCTCTGTAAGGATGTTCACACTGGCATGTCATTATTATTATTATTATTATTTTAAATAAAGGGGAGAGAATGATCAAAAAGTAGGACAGTGCAAAAGAGAACCAGGGCTAAATGCATCATTTTATTTTTGTGTCTGGACCAAAAGAACCAAGAGAAGCAAACTACAAGTGTGAACAAACTTTCTCTGTCTTTCTCTCCTCAGGTTGGAGTGCTGCAGAATTGGAGATGAAGGTTGTACTGCTCTGGTTTTAGGTTTTTTATCAAACCCGTCACATCTGAAAGAACTCAATCTGAACTACAACGAACCAGGGGATTTTGCAGTGACGCTTCTGTCTGTTCTACTGAAGGACCCGCACTGTAAGCTGGAGAAACTAGAGTGAGTGATGATAATAATTTTATCAAAACAATGTATCTTATAATTTTGAAAGTTTTATTGTTCATTCCATATTGAATGTAGAATATGTGTTGAGCAGCAAATGTCAGTCGTTCTCTTCTCTGCAGGCTGGAATATGACGGCATTGGAGAGGAAGGTTGTGCTGCTCTGGCTTCATCTCTTATATCAAACCCTTCACATCTGAAAGAACTCAATCTGAGCTGGAACAAACCAGGATATTCAGCAGTGAAGCTTCTCTCTGATGTACTGAAGGACCCACATTGTAATCTGGAGAAACTACAGTAAGTGATATTTTAAATATTATTTATATTTAGATGCTGTTTTTTTTTCATATTTTTGGATATATTTAATGTAACACTTTATTTTGATAGTCCACTGTACTAAATATAAGTATCTTTGCAACTACATGTCAACTAGCAGTCATTTGAGTATTAGTAGGCCATCTGCTTAATATCTGTTAACACTTTATTTTGATGCTTCCAACAGACATTCTACTGACTATAAGTGACTTTACAACCACATGTCAACTTAATCTACTAACCCTAACCTAACAGTCTATTGATACTCGAGAGTTAGTTGAAATTTAATAATGAAAAGTATTAATAATGAAAAAATATAAATCAAAACAAAACTCTAAAATAACAAAAATATAGTAGTAATAATTTTATTTTTGATATTACAACTGTAAAATTACAATACTAATATTTATGGCTGTCTTAATTTCTTCATTTTCAAATGTTAAAAACCACATTGAGCCTTTAAATGGTAATTAAATGTTTTAAAATGATAAGTGTTGTTGATAAGCACTTCTCATCAGTCACATGCTTGTAACTTCTGAACAAGCTAAAACTTACTTTATCAGACAAGTACATACAGGTTGGCTGTTTCTTCTCTCTGTAGGCTGTATGACTGCAATATTGGCGAGGAAGGTTGTGCTGCTCTGGCTTTAGCACTGATATCAAACCCGTCACATCTGAGAGAACTCAATCTGAACAATAATAAACCTGGCGATTCAGGAGTGAAACTTCTCTCTGATCTACTGAAGGATCCGTACTGTAAACTGGAGAAACTACAGTAAGTGGTTTTATTTTAGAGTATTTTCGTAAAATATCAGTGTACCGTACCAAACAAATGTATATTTCAGTGGTTCTTAAACAGGCATGACATAAACATATTTAAACTAATAAATGATTATAAGTATATTAAACTAACCTTATACTAATGAGACAAAATCAAGATGTAAACCGAAAACTCAAATTTCTTTTTCTTTTCCCTCAAAAACTATTGTTTTTATTGAAAAAGAGTTATTTAAACAGTTTTAGCAGTTCTATAAGCATCAGTCAAAAAATAATGAATCATAGTTATTAATTTCATGGGACTTTGGCTTGGTGCAGAACTGCTATGACCAATCAGTGTACATTTGGTGTCATTTACATTTGCAGTTCCTTTTGGCGCTGCAGAAAAGATACACATTACAGTTCTGAATCTTCTTGATCTTGTATTGTGCTTAAGCATGAGGATAATTTCTCTTTCTCTTTGCAGGCTGGAATACTGCAGTATCGGTGAGCAAGGTTTCGCTGCCCTGGTTTCAGGTCTGAAATCAAACCTGTCGCATCTGAGAGAACTCAATCTGAGCAGGAACGAACCTGGAGACTCAGGAGTGAAGATGCTGTCTGATCTCCTGAAGGATCCAAAGTGTGAACTCGAGAAACTAGAGTGAGTAACATATCAGGCTTTTAAACATGTTTTCATACACAGTGTCATTCACTTCTGTTGATATGCATGAGTATTGAGGCATTTTTTTCTTCTCTCTGCAGGCTTGATGACTGCAGTATTGGTGAGATAGGTTTTGCTGCTCTAGTTTCAGGTCTAAAATCAAACCCTTCATACATAAGGGAACTCAATCTGAACTCAAATAAACCAGTGTTCTCAGGAGTAAAGCAACTCTATGATCTACTGGAAGATCAACACTGCAAATTGGAGAAACTACAGTGAGTGATATTTCCTATATGTCCAGACAGACTTGATTATGGTGAGATCAGATCTAAGTGTGGACCATGCAGTTGGACAAAAATATACAGCTATTGGCAAAATGTAAATGTAAATTGATAATTCCTACTCACACACTAAAGCAAAAGTTATAAACAACTGTCTAAAAACAATGAGAAACATCCCAACATTAGCATTGGATGGAGGTATATTTATAATTTAAGCGTTCAGCTGTAAATGTTGTTTCCTCAGGTTGGAGTGCTGCAGTATTGGACAGGGAGGTTGTGCTGCTCTGGCTTTAGCCTTAAGATCAAACCCCTCACATCTGAAAGAACTCAATCTGAACTACAATGAACCAGGGGATTTAGGAGTGAACCTTTTGTCTGTTCTATTGAAGGACCCGCACTGTAAACTGGAGAAACTAGAGTGAGTGATATAGTTTATTATTGTCATTATCAAATTAAAACAAGGCACAGTGATGCATTTAGATGAACTTCTTTAGGTTGAAGTTGAAGTTTAAGGGGTTAGTTCACCCAAAAATGAAAACTCACCCTTGTGTTGTTCCAAACCCGTAAGACTTTCGTTCATCTTCGGAAGACAGATTAAGATATTTTTAATAAAATCTGAGCCAGTTCTGTACCATCCATTGACAGCTACGTTCTACCACATACACAAGAATCGTGTCGATCGTGATCTCTTCAGAAAATTTGGACTAAACCGCTCAATTTATATGGATTAGTTATACGATCTCTTGAACTTTTTGAAGCGTCAATGTGGTGTTTGCTTAGCTGTAAATGGAGCAGCAGCAATGTTGGTGTATATGTTTCCAGGCTTCAGTAATATCACAGTCATTTGAAAATGTTTCATAAAAACTCAAAATATTATTTTCACTAAAACATGGTAAATCTGGCAACTTTCATATTCAAGTAGCCTGTGTCTCGTAAAGGAATGTGTCATAGCCTAAAATAAATATAGGCTATAATTTGCTAGTTAGTTCACATGCATTATTTTACACACTAGCAATTACAGTTTGAAATAATTAAGACTTTTTTAATGTTTTTGAAAGGAGAAGGCTGAATTTATTTGATTAAAAATACAGTAAAAACACAGTATTGAGAAATATTAATTCAATTTTTAATAGCTGTTGTGATCAAAGCTGAATTTATCATCATTACTCCAGTCTTCAGTGTCACATGATCCTTTACAAATCATACTCATATGCTGTATTTTTCATTTAAAAAAACTCCAGGACCAATATATTTTTTAAACTTTAATTTCTAAACAATTGGAGCTCTATTAAATAACTATAAAATAGTCCACATTTTGCACTACATACTAAGTCTTAGACCAGAGCATTGCTTTATATGGACTGATTTTATGGTAGGTATTGAACTTGATATTAAACTTCCCTGTATGGAAAATATTTCAAAATGTGTAAAAAGAAAAGTGTATTTATTAATTGCCATGTGCACCAGGAAAGACCAATTATAACCTAAAGAAGTGTGCTAGTCATTCATTAATGTTAATGATAACCATTTCAATAAAAAAATAGCATTTATATTTCTGTATAAATAGCATCTATATTTTTATATTAGTAAGTGGTGTTTAAAATTGCTCTGTGCATAATGAGCTAGTGAGTTTATGGTGAAAGATGAAAAACTGTTCTTCAAAAGCAAAATTAATTTCCTGTTATCACTGTAAAGCTGCTTTGAAGCAATCTGTGTTGTAAAAAGCACTATATAAATAACTTGACGTGTTGCGGACCGATTGTTACAGGCCGCTTTGTGCCAGAAAGTCCAGGTTCACTTTTTTGCCCCAGATTATCACTACAGTTTTATTAACTACTTAAACCAGCGATGTATTGTCACAGTTTTTCTCTTTGTCTCTGCAGGTTATCCCACTGCAATATAAGCGAGAGAGGATGTGCTGCTCTGAGTTCAGCTCTGAGTTCAAACCCATCACACCTGAGAGAACTCAATCTGAACTATAACTAGGACGTTAAACAGTGACGCCGATAGTAGACTTGCACTTTCTTTGTTCAGCCGAATAAGTGAAAAGACAGAATAAATTTAACCGAACAATGACGTTTTTGATGACGGGATCAAATATAGCAACAAGCGTGTGTGAGAGAGAGGAGCGTACACTTCTAAATGCAGCAAACATGTTGGACGTGTGAAAGAATTAAAGTGTGCGAGATAGACGCAGAAATGGCCGTTTGCAGACACTGTCTAAGCGCCCTCAAATGCAAGCAAGAGCACCCTCAGTTGATACTGTAATAATATATTGGCAAATGCTCCAGTGCATATTTGTCTGTAGAATGTCAAATGTCTCCATTTACAACGCGTTTCTGCAGAGGTGACATAGTTGTTGATCTCTTACTGTGCGTTCACACCAGACGCGACTTGCGTGAATAAATCGCTCTATCCGCGCGTAGTTGGACGCCTGAACATTTTGAGTTTACTCGCTTCATTCGCGCGTGACATTCTCTGCACAACAGACGTGAGTTTGTGTCATGGGAGGGGCTTCTGCCAGCGGCTCGTCTCGTTGTAAAATGGCTGACATGGATTGTTTTAAAATACGGTGAATAAACTCAATTTGCCGGCTTTAGCTAGCTTGTAGTCTCAATATTTGTTTAGCTCAAATTGAGTAAAGAGCGTTTTTTACATCTCACCAGACTGTCCGACCTCCTCACTTCACTTTCTTCCAAGCAAGATCCTCTTTATTCCTGTTTCTATAAAGTATGAAGATGTATCGTACAGTTCCGGGTATCCACATATTTACATTTATGCATTTTGGCAGACGCTTTTATCCAAAGCGACTTACATTGCATTCAAGATACACATTTTAGATTTTAGACACATTTTAGATTATGAGTTTGTCCTCATTGTTGTCACTACTAGAGCAAGCTCCTGATTGTTAACGCGGCGCGAATATCTGCCAAAGTTCAGATTTTTCAAACTTGCGCAATTCGCATCAAATGCTCAATTCGCACTGTCATTTGCGCAAATCGCGTCATCCACGCCGCCTCATTTGTACGAATTGCGCCATAGAATGTCTATTCGCGTATTTGCATTGACTTAACATTTAAATCACTCGCTCGAAACGCTTCATTTGCATCTGGTGTGTACTCACCATTACACCGTGTCATAACTACACGCAACGCGATAAGATTCCAACTCAAGTCTGTCCACACCAGACGTGCGAGATGCAACAAATCAATCAAAAACCACAGCCAATCAGAACAGAGTGTGGGCGGGCTCTCATGGCACCAAAGATTAATCTTGACAGCACTCGCAAGGAAATGGATAAGTAGCCTACAATAATCAAATTCACAAATATTACACCATTTAAACATTACTAAAATACACACTGAGTTACTAAAACAATCTTTGTCATAGAATACACTCATTTGTTCACAGTTTGAACGTTCTTGTTTCAATTTGTTTAATTTCAAGATCTGAGGTGAATTATCCATTGTTGCTTTTAGTACGACTACGTTACAAAGCTGAGCACTAAATGATATTCAAAGTCACATGACACGCTTTTAACATAAACACTTCCTGAAATTATGTTTTGTGTACTAGCCGCGACATCGCAGAAATAGATTAGGACGGCTGGTTAGGACAAAAACTCATTAATATGTAAAAGACGCCTTTTATTGCGGGTTGTGGCGTCGCGTGTAGTTAGGACACGGTGTAACGCAATGGCCGATGTGTTAGTTGGTCAGACTCCACTCACTGCTCAAACCACCAGTTTTTATTCAGTGCTGAGTTATACAGGCTCACAAAACCTCTCATGAACAAACAAAGTGATGTAAGCAAGATATTTATTGTGCATTGTTAGCATTGAACTTTGTGAGATTGCAATGAACTGACATAGCAACAGGGTTTAGTGGTCATAAACAGAGCAGCTGTCGAGTCTACAGTCAATATAATCCATTGAATAAAACTAGTGTTTTTCATGTTGCAAAAACTATTAATGGTCAATTGCACGCTGCAAAGTTTCGAAAGTGACATAGTAACGCATTAAAGCAATGTAAAGGCAAACTAAAAGATTAATAGAAAAATATTTGTTGCAAAAATTTTTGTGTAAATAATCTTAAATGTCTCCCTGTACATTCAGTGCTGTGGTGGAGCCGTTGCTTAGCCTACATCTGCACTTTAATAGAGCATTTGATTATGAGACCTGTAGGCATAATAGACCAAAGATAAGATGGCATGAGATGGCCAAATAAAAATAAATTAATTTTACTTTTTAAAAAACTATATTTTAAGTTATATTGTGTTTTGTATGCTGGAATGCTTTTTGTGCACTTTGCGTGTTTGAAGCGAATTTGTGTCTGACGCCCGAGTACAATTTTTTTTAACTTTGGCGTCTATTCGCAGCGCGTTAACCAATCAGGAGCCTGCTCGCTGCTGTCTCGTGGTGAAGTGACGTGATGAGACCCCACATATTTTAAAAATACTACTGTTATTGTGTCACAAAATGTAGTTTTAAGAGGCGATAATGTAGTTGTTTAAAGCTCAAATATTAGTATTAAGTATCGAATCCCACAATAATATTTAAAATATCCGTAAGCTTAATATATATAATATTTTCATTTACTGGGCACTTTCAATTGGGAGGTGGCTGTCCCGAACCCTAACCCCTAAATTTCAACGTATGAAAATGATATTTACATTTTTGTCACTTTTTCCGTTGTTTTTAAATATATATATTTGAAATATATTAAGTATTTTATAAAAAATATATATATTTTTGGCAAATCATGAAATTTTATGTAAAAAAAAAAAAAAGTGTCCCGCGTTTTCATGTTACTACGGAAACAGTGTTTCAGTCCATTGGAGACAGGATCAGGAAATATCCCCGTGCTCATGCTGAGTAGATCAGGCCCATCAATCGGAGCTAAATGTGTTCAAACATCGGAAAATCTGTGTGTAACTTTAAGGAACGTCACTACCAAACACCTTTTTTCTGCAGTTAAGCACTTTTTTGGGTATTAATCCATAAAATATAGTTTTTATTTGTGTTCAGAACTGTGCTAGCTAACCATGTGCTGATTAGCATCTTTGAGCTAAGCTCAAGTGTCTAAAACTTCACGTTTCGGTCGTGACAAAAGGGAACACATAATCGTTAATTTCAGGGAAATTAACAAAATTTTAGTACAGTTATGCAAATCATTAGTATATTAGTATGTTTTAGTATGCAAGTTATAATTCTGAGACGTGGTCGTTACCAAAACATTACCGAAAACGTGCGGTCGCAACCGAAACATGGGGTTTTCCATCAAAAATAAAGTATTATTTGTAATTGAACGATCAGCTAAGATGTTATGATAATGATTGGTTCAGTAAATATTCAAACTTTAACTTTGTGCCTTTCACAAAGAAAGACTGGATTCAAAATAATACAACAAATCTCATAAATTACACTTGAAATAGTTAAAATTGTCATTGTTATTGATTTTTACTCTAATAAAAGGCAGCGACAAATAGCAATAGAGGATATTTACACCGTGTAAAAGTAGCAGTTCTTTGCAATAATGTGTAAATAGTAATTAGATAATTTGACAGATACACACTATTTGCACCTCAGTATTGTTGTACATTGACATGATGCACTAATAACATAGAGTGTAAATGACTATATTTATTAAAATTATTAAATGGATGGCGCCTTAATGATAAATAAAAGCCTTCCCTACTACACCGACCCCTTACCCTACCCAATAAATGCCTTTATTGTTATTAAACATGTCGTTTGGGAACTTTATTTCCACTTTTAGAACATTATCTTCATTTTTATTGAATGTAAATGCCTTTCTGATGTGATGTGTGATGGGAAAAGAGAGAAGAGCGACCTTGGCAGAAGGCGAATTTGAACCCGCGTCAAAAACAACACCGAGATCCATGAGTTTAATGCTCTACGGATTGCACCACTGGAGATATTAGACCAGGGGTGTCCAAAGTCCGGCCGGGGAGGAATTTCAAACGGCCCGCTGCATGTCTATTAAAATATATTATATGTGGCCCGCCACGGATAATTTACAAATCGTGCAGTTTCACGATGTTAACGCAAGATGGCAGTGCTCGATTTTAGGCCAGGGAAACATTAACGCACCAAAATCGTAACGAAACAGCGCTACAACTTGCGAGCTCTGACTCTGATCAAATGTGTTTACTTGCCGAGTGTCTCGATCATATGACCACTAAACAGCCAATGAGAAGCGTTCGAGTTCAGCGCAGAGGTCTCCGTGACGAGCTGCGAATCGCTCTGTGATTTAATTTAGTTTAAAGCAGTTAAACAGCACTGACTTAATCAACAACACTAACGTGCAAATCAGGAGAAACACTGAGCACATCCAGTTAAAATACTTTTCAAACAACAATTCACCGTCATTGATCATGTGTTTACTGCGGTAGCACTACCTGTAACCGTGGTCATTTGTCAGAAATGTAGGTTAATATCTAATTTTATGTAATTTTTAATTTAGACATGTATTAAATGAGTAATACATTCCAAATTACACTTTTTTTGTCACAAACTTTTTCATAAAGCAGTTTTGTGCATTTGTATTTATATGTTTATAGACTAAAAACCATAAAGCCATTCTAGATATAGAATTTTTTTTTTACTTTTTGCCACGTGTGCACTGCAAAACTCTTATTTAGTATCTTTGTCTTGTTTCTAGTCTAAATATAAAACAATTCTTAAATCAAGATGCATTTACTAGATCATTTAAATAACATACGATATTGTTCTTGTTTTCTGGAAAATAAAATTAAAGTGAGTTTTTGATTAAAACAAAATGATCTGCTAATGGGGTAAGAAAAATAATCTTGTTTCTGTCCCAAACAGACATATTTATTCCCCCAGAAATCAAGAAAAAATCATTTTCCTGAGTAAAAGCATCTTGATTTAAGAAAGTTTATATATTTGGACTGGAAAAAAGACAGAAATACTGAGTAAGAAAAGCAGTGTGGTGATATAAATAGAGCACTCGTTCATTTAAATAAGAATAGAGTTCTAACTCGCTAATAATATTTAAATTTCACCCTTTAAAACCTTTTGGTTGATGAAAGTTTTACAGATATTGTTCAATATCTATAAATGTACATCTCAAGCTACTCTATTGCTCAAGCTTTTATCAAATCTGTCATGTTTCCAAGAAACAAAACATGTCATATATATATATATACAGTGAGGAAAATAAGTGTTTGAACACTCTGCTATTTTGCAAGTTCTCCCACTTGGAAATCATGGAGGGTCTGAATTTGTCATCGTAGGTGCATGTCCACTGTGAGAGACATAATCTAAAAAAAAAATCCAGAAATCACAATATATGATTTTTTAAACTATTTATTTGTATGATACAGCTGCAAATAAGTATTTGAACACCTGTCTATCAGCTAGAATTCTGACCCTCAAAGACCTGTTAGTCTGCCTTTAAAATGTCCACCTCCACTGCATTTATTATCCTAAATTAGATGCACCTGTTTGAGGTCGTTAGCTGCATAAAGACACCTGTCCACCCCATACAATCAGTAAGAATCCAACTACTAACATGGCCAAGACCAAAGAGCTGTCCATAGACACTAGAGACAAAATTGTACACCTCCACAAGGCTGGAAAGGGCTCCGGGGAAATTGGCAAGCAGTTTGGTGAAAAAAGGTCCACTGTTGGAGCAATCATTAGAAAATGGAAGAAGCTAAACATGACTGTCAATCTCCCTTGGACTGGGGCTCCATGCAAGATCTCACCTCGTGGGGTCTCAATGACCCTAAGAAAGGTGAGAAATCAGCCCAGAACTACACGGGAGGAGCTGGTCAATGACATGAAAAGAGCTGGGACCACCGTTTCCAAGGTTACTGTTGGTAATACACTAAGACGTCATGGTTTGAAATCATGCATGGCACGGAAGGTTCCCCTGCTTAAACCAGCACATGTCAAGGCCCGTCTTAAGTTTGCCAATGACCATTTAGATGATCCAGAGGAGTCATGGGAGAAAGTCATGTGGTCAGATGAGACCAAAATAGAACTTTTTGCTCATAATTCCACTAAACGTGTTTGGAGGAAGAAGAATGATGAGTACCATCCCAAGAACACCATCCCTACTGTGAAGCATGGGGGGGGGGGGGGGGTAGCATCATGCTTTGGGGGTGTTTTTCTGCACATGGGACAGGGCGACTGCACTGTATTAAGGAGAGGATGACCGGGGCCATGTATTGCCAGATTTTGGGGAACAACCTCCTTCCCTCAGTTAGAGCATTGAAGATGGGTCGAGGCTGGGTCTTCCAACATGACAATGACCCGAAGCACACAGCCAGGATAACCGATGAGTGGCTCTGTAAGAAGCATATCAAGGTTCTGGCGTGGCCTAGCCAGTCTCCAGACCTAAACCCAATAGAGAATCTTTGGAGGAGCTCAAACTCTGTGTTTCTCAGCAACAGGCCAGAAACCTGACTGATCTAGAGAAGATCTGTGTGGAGGAGTGGGCCAAAATCCCTCCTGCAGTGCAAACCTGCTGAAAAACTACAGGAAACCTTTGACCTCTGTAATTGCAAACAAAGGCTACTGTACCAAATATTAACATTGATTTTCTCAGGTGTTCAAATACTTATTTGCAGCTGTATCATACAAATAAATAATTTAAAAAATCATATATTGTGATTTCTGTATTTTTTTTTTAGATTATGTCTCTCACAGTGGACATGCACCTACGATGACAATTTCAGACCCTCCATGATTTCTAAGTGGGAGAACTTGCAAAATAGCAGAGTGTTCAAATACTTATTTTCCTCACTGTATATATATATATATATATATAATAGAAAAGGGACCAGGCCCTGGATGTGTCCACTACATCGAATCTGGCCCCCTTTTAAAAATGTTTGGACACAGTGGACATAGTGTTAGACTTTGTGCGTTTTTGTCACTGTATATTTAAGGGATTATTGACGACGGGGTCAATTATTGGCCCATAGTGTATAAGCGGCCCATAGGGTATAAGCGTCCCGTAGGGTATAAGCGGCCCGTAGGGTATAAGCGGCCCGTAGGGTATAAGCGGCCCGTAGGGTATAAGCGTCCCATAGGGTATAAGCGGCCCACAGGGTATAAGCGGCCCGTAGGGTATAAGCGGCCCATAGGGTATAAGCGGCCCGTAGGGTATAAGCGGCCCGTAGGGTATTAGCGGCCCATAGGGTATAAGCGTCCCGTAGGGTATAAGCGTCCCGTAGGGTATAAGCGTCCCGTAGGGTATAAGCGGCCCATAGGGTATAAGCGGCCCATAGGGTATAAGCGTCCCATAGGGTATAAGCGGCCCATAGGGTATAAGCGTCCCGTAGGGTATAAGCGGCCCATAGGGTATAAGCGGCCCGTTAGGTATAAGCGGCCCGTAGGGTATAAGCGTCCCGTAGGGTATAAGCGTCCCGTAGGGTATAAGCGGCCCGTAGGGTATAAGCGGCCCATAGGGTATAAGCGGCCCATAGGGTATAAGCGTCCCATAGGGTATAAGCGTCCCATAGGGTATAAGCGTCCCATAGGGTATAAGCGTCCCATAGGGTATAAGCGTCCCATAGGGTATAAGCGTCCCATAGGGTATAAGCGTCCCATAGGGTATAAGCGTCCCATAGGGTATAAGCGGCCCATAGGGTATAAGCGGCCCATAGGGTATAAGCGGCCCATAGGGTATAAGCGGCCCATAGGGTATAAGCGTCCCATAGGGTATAAGCGGCCCATAGGGTATAAGCGTCCCATAGGGTATAAGCGTCCCATAGGGTATAAGCGTCCCATAGGGTATAAGCGGCCCATAGGGTATAAGCGGCCCATAGGGTATAAGCGGCCCATAGGGTATAAGCGGCGGGAAAAAGGATGAATGGACGTCAATAATCAGTCGCTCCTACAATCCATGTCTTGTTTTGAACTTATTTAATCAATAGAAATAATTCAAGCTCATAAACCTTCATATGGAGGATTAAATGAGATTGAGTTATGCATTAATATGTATATTTCGTAACTTGTATCACTGACACTACCACAACCAGGCTTTACGTTTAAGTGCCAAATAACAATGACTTCAACACAATATGTGGTTTTAAAATATGAATTTTATTAATAATGAATAAAGATGACTTTAACTGGGATGACATTGCATTATTTTCTTTCCGCTGAATTAACGGAACGCTTCTCTCTTTTGGTCAGTAAACCAAAACTCCTCGGTTAACATCATGTTGTGTTCAATCACGTGTCAAATCTCTCTCATATCACACTATTTACACTGATATGTTTATTAATTATAACATATTATT
>CM042248.1:54175554-54208054 GCA_023566225.1 Romanogobio albipinnatus
CTTTACGAGCCTCTTTGGTAAGCGGCCTTTAGTGTAAAATAGAGCCCTGCCGTGGTGCTCGCTCCGAGTTGTATGGCTCTCTGTGAGCCTCCTTGGTGGGATCGTTGTTAGGTTTCCTCTCGATTTTCCCCAGAGCTCCGCATTAGAAAACCGGTCCAAGTTGTGTGGCTCCCTGTGAACCTCCTTGGAGCGTAGTTAGCTTTCCTCTCGCTTTAGAGGGTCATTATGCTGAAGCCTCTGCTCTGAGAGCTCCGTGGAGGCAGTGGATTGGGTTGTTGCCTCCCTGGTTAAATGTCTTCAAGGCAGGCATTGCTAAGCTTCCTTTCGCTTTAGAGAGTCATCCTGCTGAGGGTTTCATTCTTAAGAGCTTGGTTGGGGTGGCTACGTTGGGTTGTATGGCTCTTTGTGAGCCTCTCTGATGGAACCACCCCTAGGGAAGAGTTGTTGGGTTTCTTCTCGCTTTAGAGAGTCATCCTGCTGGGCATCCGCCACCAGAGCTCCGCCTGGATAGAAGTATCGAGTTGCCAGGTTCCTTTGAGCCTCCTTGGTAAGCAGTCCTCAGTATAGAATGTAGCTAGGTCTCCTCTCGCTTTAGAGAGTTTTCCTGCTGAGGCCTTCACTCTTAGAGCTCAGCTGGGGTGGATTGTATGGCTCCCCGTGAGCCTCCTTGGTGGAACTACCCCTAGGGAAGTGTTGTTAGGTTTCCTCTCGTTGTAGAGACTCATCATTCTGAGACCTCCACACCCAAGAGCTCCGCATTAGATAACCGGATCAAGTTGTGTGGGTCTCTGTGAGCCTCCTTGGTGAGGTGGTCTTTTAGCGTAGTTATGTTTTCCCTCACTATAGAGGGCCATTATGTTGAAGCTTCTGCTCTGAGAGCTCTGTGGAGGCAGTGGACTGGTTTGTAGGCTTCTTTTTGAGCCTCCCTGGATAACTTCAAGGCGGGCATTGCTAGGCTTCCTCTGTCTTTCTGCTGAGGCCTCCATTCTTAGAGCTCAGCTAGGGTGGCTATGTTGGGTTGCTTTGTTGGAACCACCCCTAGGGAAGCGTTATTAGGTGTCCTCTCGCTTTAGAGAGTCCTCCTCCTGGACCTCCGCCGCCAGAGCTCTGCCCGGATAGCAGTATCAAGTTGCCAGGCTCCTTTGAGCCTCCTTGGTAAGCAGTCCTCAGTATAGACTGAGCTAGGTCTCCTCTTTCTTTAGAGAGTCGTCCTGCTGAGGCCTTCACTCTTAAAGCTCAGCTGGGGTGGCTATGCTGGGTTGTATGGCTCTCTGTGAGCCTCCTTGATGGGATGGTCTTTTAGCGTAGCTATGTTTCCCCTCACTATAGATGGTAGTTATGCTGAAGCCTCTGCTCCGAGAGCTGTTTGAAGGCAGTGGATTGGGTTGTAAGCTCCTTTTGAGCCTCCATGGATAACTGTCTTCAAGGCAGGCATTGCTAGGCTTCCTCTCGATTTAGAGTCTTTCTGCTGAGGCCTCCATTCTTAGAGCTCAGCTAGGGTGGCTATGTTGGGTTGCTTTGTTGGAACCACCCCTAGGGAAGCGTTGTTAGGTGTGCTCTCGCTTTAGAGAGTCGTCATTCTGAGACCTCCACACCCCAGTGCTCCGCATTAGATAACCGGATCAAGTTGTGTGGCTCTCTGTGAGCCTCCTTGATGGGATGGTCTTTTAGCGTAGCTATGTTTCCCCTCACTATAGATGGTAGTTATGCTGAAGCCACCTCTCTGAGAGCTCTGTGGAGGCAGTGGATTGGGTTGTAGGCTCCTTTTTGAGTCTCCCTAGATAACTGTCTTCAAGCTGGGCATTGGCTTCCTCTCGCTTTAGGGAGTCTTCCTCCTGGACCTCCGCTCTGAGTGGTGCTAAGTCTCCCCTCGTGAGGGGTGTGTCCCCTGTGGCGACTGGCAGGATTTATTATATTCTTGGCCATATTCCCTTTAAGGTATTATTTAGTACCAGGCCTTGAGCTAAGCTGCCCTAAGTAGCTGGTTTTCTGGCCCTAGGGAATAGAGTCATGACGGCCGCTAGTACGTACCGCTAGGGCAGGGTACTGTGATTCCGGATCAGTTCTGTTGAAGTCATTGACTTAAGTCAGATTATCCACTTCAGTAGCACCAACAAGCACCAACTCTTCCAGTCTTGTACTGAACTATATTCTGAAGGCTTTTCCCAAGGGATTTGTTGATATATCATTCCTATCCTGAGTTAAAGGTCCTTTTACTCTAAAAAAACTGATTTTTTTAAGGCTATTGTCAGTATTCTCTTATTACTAAAGCATAAAATAAGATACCCAGAACCCCCTCTGTAAAAGCCGTCTCATCTAATATGTCAACAGATAGAACCAAACATTTCCAGATTTTGTTTTTGGAAATGTATGCAAATGATTTAACCCTTAAAGACCTAAATAGCCGCCCCGTGGCTAAAAATAACTATCCTTCTAAATTGTTTAATAACTTTTAAACCGCTAATCCAATCTGTATGCTGTAAAATGTACCGTAAAGAGGAGAATCTAAGAAGTATAACATTTCTCGGGATTGATTATTCAGAGGCTCCGTAGTAAGTGTGGAATATTTATTAAATTTTTTGAGGAGACTTTTGGTACTAAATAGGCCTACTAATTATGGTCCATTAATGACCATTTAATGAATTAAAATATTTTTCTTCTAATATTTTTCTTATTTATAGACAATTAGTAAGGTTAAAATAGATCATTCCAATGCAAAGAGGAAAATTAGAGTCATTTTGTGGCTGGAGAAATAATACATTTCATTTGTAATGCCATGGTTGACCCACTATATGTGCCTGTGTGGCTCTTTAATAAATATACACGTGTCTAGTTGCTCAAAAAAAGTATTGCAGATCATAACTGCTTACTTATTTTTAGGTTTTGCATTTGAATAAATATTTAGACATTCAATTCAATTCAAATGTATTTGTACAGCGCTTTTCACGATACATATCGTTTCAAAGCAGCTTCGCAGAAAATGCATCTACATTACAATTTAAATTGATTTGCACATGTGCATTTCAGAAATGCACATATGATCAAACACTAGATTGCTTTAAATGTGAAATTTTAAAACGTTAATAATTTACATCCTAATATTTTTGAATGATACTTATATAAGCACACACAAGTGAATATTAATGAATGTGGGCAAATATAATATAACCCAACAAAAGTTTAAAATAATGTAAATAAATTTTCCCCTATATGTACAGTAGGCTATACACGTATGAATTGATACTGAATCAAGATCGAAATCGATATTTGTGCCAATCACCAACCCCCAAATACACCCCCCCCCCCCCCCACCACCACCACAAATTGGTTTCTAATCTGTGGGAAACACTGTTGTTGTTTTGACACGTGCTCCAGACACCGGTCACGCTGGAGGCGTCCGAGTGTCTCACTCCCCTTCTCAGGGAACCATGGTTACATTCGTAACCCGAGACGTTTCTTCTGTCCGTCTCTCAGCTCCATTGGATCAGCCGTGCTGTCGCTCGCTCTACGACTTCGAGCCAGAGAACGAGGGCGAGCTTGGCTTCAAGGAGGGCGACATCATCACTCTGACCAATCAGATCGACGACAACTGGTACGAGGGCATGATCAACGGCCAATCGGGATTCTTCCCCATCAACTACGTGGACATCCTGGTGCCTCTGCCCCACTAGGCCCCGCCCACCTCCTGCCTTTATTGTGTATCTGTGCTACAGCTTCACTTCCTGTTCCTGTGACTCGGAGGATGATTACAGACATTAGAGAGTCACGTCTGAGTGGAGAAAGTGCTCTGTGTGTGTGTGTGTGTTTGCGCTCCTGGACTCGTGGCGAATCATGAGTCTCGTGTTTTATTTATTTGTACTTTGCCTTGATTGACGTGGCTCTTCTGATAAACCTCACTTACTCCAGCTCTATCCCAGCATGCTTTTAGGAAAGTTCTGGATCTGCCATCACGAACGAGGGCAGAATCCGTCGCTGCTCGCTGTTTGTCACACACACGTCAAATCACGCTAACGTTCTGACAGATCCTGCTTACATTTTGCAGTGTATTTTTCTGAAGAATGACTTATTGTTCATAATTTCCGGTGAAATATGAAAATGCAATAAGGTTATTGAACACACATGGGCTTCTGAGAGTCCGCCACACTATGATCACATGATCAGCCATGTTTAAACTAGTGGAGCTGAAGGTTTCATTGATGGTAAACGTCTCCTAAAGTCTTATTTTTGAAATAATTGTAGTATTTCCACGAATGCCAAGATTGTGTTAACCGGTTATGTGTGTGTGTGTGTAATTATAATGCTAGTTCCAGTGGTTAGCTGTTAGTGCAGTGATGTTCAAACTGATGGAGTGAGTGAACATGTATAGCGTATACTCGCGTCTAACAGACTGAAGTGTAGCAGCGTTTGTTGTTTTAGTGGTTGATGGACCTTGTTCTTCAGCGCAGCTCGCGCTGTGTGTCGTTTGATGCCTTCGTTTGACACCCGTACCGTATGTCGAGCTTGTTTCTGCCACGGAATTAAAAAAAAATCAACTTAATTGCGACATTTTATTTCACGATTATATTTATATCGCATAATTTTAAGTTTATATTTCGCGATTTCTTTTTTCCTGCCTTGGGATAAAATGTTTTTAGTTATTAAAGTAATTGTGATTTTTTTTAAATCTCACAATTATGACTTTTTTCCACAATTCTAAGTTTATATCTCGCAATTCGTTCTTCGGCCACGGAATACATTTTTTAAAAGTAATTGCGATGTTTTTTTTATCTCAAAATTATGACTTTTCCCATAATTCTAAAATTATATGGCGCAATTGATTTTTTTTCCCAGCATGGAATAAATAAAAAAAAAAGTAATTGCTACTTTTTATCTCACAATTATGACTTTTTTTCCACATAATTCTAAGTTTACATCTCGCAATTAGTTTTTTTCGGACACGGAATACTTTTTTTAAAAAGTTATTGCGATTTTTAATTCACAATTATGAATTTTTTCACAGAATTCTACATTTGTATTTCGCAATTAATTATTCCGGCCATAAAGTAAAAAAATTTAAAAGTGATTACGAATTTTTATCTCACAATGACTTTTTATATTAGTAAAAAGATATATTAGATAGTTTATATCTTGCAATTCGTTTTTTTCAGCCACGGAATATTTTTTTTTTAAAGTAATTATGACTTTTTATCTCACAATTATTACTTTTTTCGCATAATTCTAAGTTTATATTTCGCAATTAGTTTTTTTTCAGACACTGAATAAATCTTTTTTAAAGTAATTGCGATTTTTTTAATCTCACAATTAGGAATTTTTTCACAGAATTCTAAGTTTATATTTCGCAATTAATTTTTTCGGCCATGGAGTAAAACATTTTTTAAAAGTGATTACGATTTTTTATCTCACAAGTATGACATTCTTCACATCATTTTAAGTTTATATGTCGCAATTAATTTTTTACGGACAGACATTTTTTTTAAGTAATTGCGATTTTTGTTTTAATTTCACATAATTCTAAGTTTATATCTCACAATTAGTTTTTTTCGGACACGGAATACTTTTTTTTAAAAGTAATTTGCGATTTTTAACTCACAATTATGAATTTTTTTCCACATAATTCTAAGTTTATGTCTCACAATTAGTTTTTTCCCGCCACAGAATAAAAAGGTAAAAAAAAGTGAGACTTTTTATCTCACAATTATGACTTTTTTCGCATAATTCTTAGTTTATATCTCACAATTCCTTTTTCTCGGACACGGAATACATATTTTTAAAAGTAATTGCGACTTTTTATCTCACAATTATGAATTTTTTCACAGAATTCTACGTTTGTATTTCGCAATTAATTTTTCCGGCCATGAAGTAAAAAAATTTAAAAGCGATTACGACTTTTTATCTCACAATTATGACTTTTTCCGCATAATTCTACGTTTATATCTCGCAATTAGGTTTTTTCGGCAACAGAATAAAAGATAAAAAAGTAATGGCGACTTTTTATCTCACAATTATTAATTTTTTTCACAGAATTCTAAGTTTATATTTCGCAATGAATTTTTTTGGCCATGGAGTAAAAAAATAAAAAAGTGATTACGAATTTTTATCTCACAATGACTTTTTTCCTCATAATTCTAAGTTTATATTTCACAATAAATTTTTCCGGCCATGAAGTAAAAAAATTAAAAAGCGATTACGACTTTTTATCTCACAATTATGACTTTTTCTGCATAATTCTACGTTTATACCTCGCAATTAGTTTTTTTCGGCAACAGAATAAAAAATAAAAAAGTAATTACGACTTTTTATCTCCCAATTATGACTTTTTTCGCATAATTCTAAGTTTATATTTCGCAATAAATTTTTCCGGTCATGAAGTAAAAAAATTAAAAAGCGATTACGACTTTTTATCTCACAATTATGACTTTTTCCGCATAATTCTACGTTTATACCTCGCAATTCGTTTTTTCGGCAACAGAATAAAAAATAAAAAAGTAATTGCGACTTTTTATCTCCCAATTATGACTTTTTTCGCATAATTCTAATTTTATATGTCGCAATTCATTTTTTACGGACACAGACATTTTTTTTAAGTAATTGCGATTTCTTTTTATTTATTTCGCAATTATGACTTTTTTCACATAATTCTAAGTTTACATCTCGCAATTAGTTTTTTTTCGGACACGGAATACTTTTAAAAAAAAAGTAATTGCAACTTTTTAACTCACAATTAGGACTTTTTTTTCTCACAGTTGCGAGTTTATATTAGGGCTGTGCGATACGGACAAAAATCACAATTTCTTGATCAAAATTTGCGAATTTGATTTTATGCAAATATTTCCATACATACTGGTCAGTATCATATATAGTTTGTTGTTTTTAAGCGTCGCACCACGAGGTGTTTGGACGTTTAGCCCCGCCCATGTGGCATTGTGTGTTCTGATTGGCTGTGATTGTTTCAGTGAGCCTGTGAAGAACATGTCCTGCTCCAAAGCAACAGGGAGAAATACTGATATTATACATTTTAGGATAATTAATGGACAGTCAGTTTTTGCACTGTGACATTGTTTTTTTATGTCAATTAAACCAGAATTTAGACGTTTTTGTCAATTGTCGTAAAGTACAAATGAAATATATCTCTGGATTAAAATGATGCTATTTATTATTTTTTTAACTTTTAGATTTTAAGTTAACATGTTCATGGTTCTCTGGTGAGGGTTAGTAGTCACTTGATTGGTCCACGTTACAGTAATGAGAATTCAGGATTAAATGTGTTTAATTGTCATAAATATTCTCACAGTGCAAAACATCTTAATGTTATTAAAATCAGACATTTTACTAATGCAATATACAATTTGTATAGTTATATTACTATAATAATGTGATACTGTATAACCTGGGCATTTTTAAAAAAAAAGATTCCTCAATAATAATAATTAATATGGAAGCTCATTTCCATAACATAAGAAAGAAAATCATGCTTTTGTAGCACAAAAGTTGTAATTGTGACATACTTAGGCAATTATGAGACTAAGTCAAAATGATCACTTAAAAATTCATAATTGACAGAAGTTATGTACTGTCATAATCGCAATTAAAAAGTTGAAAGTATCACTTAAAAAGTCATACAAGGTTGAAATGATATGTAGAAAAGTCAATTATGAGGTGAAACGTTAAAATGATCACTTAAAAAGTCATAATTGACATAATTATGTAATATAAAGTTGAAATTGTGATCGTCTTAATTGCAATTAAAAAGTTGAAAGTATCACTTAAAAAGTCATACAAGGTTGGAATTATGATATAAAAGTCATAATTATGAGATGAAAAGTTAAAAGTATCACATAAAAAGTCATAATTATGACAAAAATGTAAAAATATGACAAAAAGGGTCAATTATGAGATGAAAAGTCAAAATTATCACTTAAAAAATCATAAATTACATAAATTGAAATTGTGACATACTGTCATAATTATAAGATGATCACTTAGTGTCATAATTATGACAAAAAATTTAATTATGACAGTCATATGATATATAAATTCAAATTATGACAGTCATAATATGATAAAGTTGAAATTATCACTTAAAGTCATACAAGGTTGAAATTATGATCGTCATAATTATGAGATGAAAAATTGAAATTCACCTAAAACATCATAATTGACATACAAAGTTATGATGAAACATGAATAATTGTGACATTATTACAACGTTCTATGTCATAATTACGGGGAAAAGTCTAAATAAATAAAAAAAAGTCATAATTATAACAAAAATATTTTAAATTATGACAAAATTATGAAAAGTTAAAATTATCACTTAAAATGTCATAAGACAAAAAGTTGAAATTATGATATAAAAAGTCAATTATGAGATGAAAAGTTAAAATGATCACAAAAACTCATAATTATGACAAAGTTTAAATTATGATACATGTGACAAAACGTTGAAATTCACTAAAACACGAATAATTGTGACAATGTAATAATTACGTCATTATGGTGAAAAGTCTAAATTAGAAAAAGTTATAATTATGGCATAAAAAGTTTAAATAATCTCATAATTATGATGTAGTATGTCATAATTCGGCATTTCCTTCTTTTGGCATGGATGTGCTTCCATAGTTGGAGTCCTTGTGAATATTAAGTCTTTATGGATTCTGATGATGAAACAGTGTTATTATTATTATTGATAGTATTATCTCTCAGATTCCCGTCGGTCACGTCTGACATGGCAATAACTCAGAAACCACACACACACTTCTCTCTATATGAATATAATCTGTGAGTGTGTTTAGCACGTGATGTTGAGATGGGGTTATTAGTGTCCGTGTGCCATGTTCATCATGTGATCCTCAGGCTCTTTATCCTGTACTGCTCGATGTGAGAATAAACACGAGGTCACTCTGGCGTCCATTTCTTATGCTATCACTTTAGCATCAAACGTGGATCTTTTTTCCCGTATCATATAATTGAGTAATTATCATAAATTAGGGATCATTCGAAAGCTTACAAACTCAAAATTCATCCTGTGGAAACCGCTTTGAAATCGGACGTTGTGTTACCATGGAAACGGTACTCTAAATTCTTCTAGCAGGCTCCTCCCCCTAGTGGGCGGCGTCATGTTTCATATTACAGCGATTATTTTAACGACTTTATAATCAAAATCTTTTCCAATCTTGACAAAACACATATCGTCGGAAAGCTCTGAGTCTCAAGGGTCTGTATCTGGGGACTGTTTTGTGATGGAAGGGACATTTGGACTGAAATTGCATCAACAAAAAAACAATCAATGGAATTTGAATGACACCCGGTGGCCATTTTGTGGTACAGCGCCTGAACAAAATCTCATGGGGACTTTAATTTGTGTGATATCAACTTCAACCAATGAATGAATGAGCATATCAATTTAAGACGTGGCTAAATGTAATTTATGACCATGTATGGAAAATCCGGATGTTTTTATGGCCTAAAATTTGTATTATTAAATTTAAGACTTTTTATGACTCCGCGGAAACCCTGAAAGGAAGGACGTCAAGCCCGAATGAGCCTTGAAATGCCCAGAAAACACACAAACCATCAAAGTCTTTAAAAATTTATTATAAAAAAAGCACTTCTACACATTATAGGATCCACCGCTAAACGTGTACAAAAATAAAACGAAATCTAAGAAGAAATCACTTGCGTTATTGCTCGAGTCGTTAAACATGTACATGATGGAAAAACACAAAATAAAGCGCATCGGTGATGCCGCATTACACACAAACACACTCTACTCATCATCATCATCCTCATCATCATCCTCCTCGTCCTCATCCTCCTCTTCATCATCATCATCGTCGTCGTCATCGTCAGCCTCAGGTTGCACTTTCTTAGCCGAGCCCGTTGGTCGACCCGGCCCCTTCTTAGAAGCTCCACCCCCTGCGCGGTATGACGCCACATCCTGCCAATCACAGAATATTGATTAACATGAGGCCCATCAGGTTCAGTTCAATAGCAAATTCCATTCTGAAGCTAAATCCGAGACGATACCCCAGGGCGTTATTTACTTCATAACCTTATTAAATGTATGAATCATCTTTCATGTCAAATTAATACATCTGATCAATAAATTTAGTTAATAATAATAATGACAACAATCAAATGAAATCATTTACACTGCAAAATTACAGCAAATACTGTTCTGAGATTGATGTTTTAAACGCTTGAATACACAAATAAGAAAACATGCAATGATATTTTAAACATGAAACTAAATCGCCAGTAGGTGGCAGCAGATGACCGTCTTAAATGAGCGATTAATTCAAACACCGAGTGGCACCAGCGCTGGAGGAAAATTTATAATACGGTTAATTTAATCATAAAATGACTATTGTTTTTTGTTAATAAGTGCAGTTACTAATAATAGTACATGTTTGTTTATTGGAACTGTAACAGTGAAGCAGAAAAAAAAATACACTTTTATTAACAGTAATGTGCAAAAACCTAAAATAGTTATTAAGTGTACTATTGTTCTTCTATAGCGTCACACAGAAAACAAGTGTTCCTTTAGTTCAGTCACAATTTGAAGAAAAGTTTAGTTTTTCATAAGACTTCCTACTTTGTCTATATATTAAGGAGTGGAAATGTCTAATAAGTCAAATAAGTGCTCCTATGCCACCACCTACTGGTTATAGTGGGGGTTTAATTTTTTGCCATTAAGTGGCCAGCACCTTAAAAATAATATTAAAATGTGATAATATTTAGAGCTTTGAAGTGCTGGAAAAAGTGAATTTCACTCTCAGAAGGTTGTACGAACCCTGAGATGATTAAGGTAAAAAATAAAAAACATTGGACTATTTCTTCCACAATACCATGGGGTGTTACTACATTAAGTCCAAGGTGAATGTTTATGATTTGTGGGGTGAAATGAATGTTTCAGATGTTTCTCCTGGTCTCTGCGTCAGCTCTGATCTGACATCTGTGGTTTATAACACCGAACGCTTCCACTAGGTCTCGCAGTACCGATGTTATTAATACTGAGGTGAACTCAAATGCGTTCTCACTGGATCTTCCAGCGCCGTTTAGTAACGGTGTGGCGTGATCGAGATCGGCCCGTGTGAGCTCGCGCTGCGATGTATATTATTGCTCCGAGCTGAAAAACGGTCCGCACAATAATAAATTAATCTATAATGACGAAATAAGTGCCATTCACATTTATTCCCCCAAAAAACACAGTTAAGCGCAACCCGACTGATAAACACAGTTAAGCGTAACCCGACTAATAAACACAGTTAAGCGTAACTCGACTAATAAACACAGTTAAGCGTAACCCGACTAATAAACACAGTTAAGCGTAACCCGACTAATAAACACAATTAAGAGTAACCCGACTGATAAACACAGTTAAGCGTAACTCGACTAATAAACACAATTAAGAGTAACCCGACTGATAAACACAGTTAAGCGTAACCCGACTGATAAACACAGTTAAGCGTAACTCGACTAATAAACACAATTAAGAGTAACCCGACTGATAAACACAGTTAAGCGTAACTCGACTAATAAACACAATTAAGAGTAACCCGACTAATAAACACAGTTAAGCGTAACTCGACTAATAAACACAGTTAAGCGTAACTCGACTAATAAACACAGTTAAGAGTAACCCGACTGATAAACACAGTTAAGCGTAACTCGACTAATAAACAGTTAAGAGTAACTCGACTGATAAACACAGTTAAGCGTAACCCGACTAATAAACACAGTTAAGCGTAACTCGACTAATAAACACAGTTAAGAGTAACCCGACTGATAAACACAGTTAAGCGTAACTCGACTAATAAACAGTTAAGAGTAACTCGACTGATAAACACAGTTAAGAGTAACCCGACTGATAAACACAGTTAAGCGTAACTCGACTGATAAACACAGTTAAGAGTAACCCGACTGATAAACACAGTTAAGCGTAACTCGACTAATAAACAGTTAAGAGTAACTCGACTGATAAACACAGTTAAGCGTAACCCGACTAATAAACACAGTTAAGCGTAACCCGACTAATAAACACAATTAAGAGTAACCCGACTGATAAACACAGTTAAGCGTAACTCGACTAATAAACACAGTTAAGCGTAACCCGACTAATAAACACAATTAAGAGTAACCCGACTGATAAACACAGTTAAGCGTAACCCGACTAATAAACACAGTTAAGAGTAACTCGACTAATAAACACAGTTAAGAGTAACCCGACTGATAAACACAGTTAAGCGTAACCCGACTAATAAACACAGTTAAGCGTAACTCGACTAATAAACACAGTTAAGAGTAACTCGACTAATAAACACAGTTAAGAGTAACTCGACTAATAAACACAGTTAAGAGTAACCCGACTGATAAACACAGTTAAGCGTAACCCGACTAATAAACGCAGTTAAGCGTAACTCGACTAATAAACACAGTTAAGAGTAACTCGACTAATAAACACAGTTAAGAGTAACCCGACTGATAAACACAGTTAAGCGTAACCCGACTAATAAACACAGTTAAGAGTAACCCGACTGATAAACACAGTTAAGCGTAACCCGACTAATAAACACAATTAAGAGTAACCCGACTGATAAACACAGTTAAGCGTAACCCGACTGATAAACACAGTTAAGCGTAACTCGACTAATAAACACAGTTAAGAGTAACCCGACTGATAAACACAGTTAAGCGTAACTCGACTAATAAACACAATTAAGAGTAACCCGACTGATAAACACAGTTAAGCGTAACCCGACTGATAAACACAGTTAAGCGTAACTCGACTAATAAACACAGTTAAGAGTAACCCGACTGATAAACACAGTTAAGCGTAACTCGACTAATAAACACAATTAAGAGTAACCCGACTGATAAACACAGTTAAGCGTAACTCGACTAATAAACACAATTAAGAGTAACCCGACTAATAAACACAGTTAAGCGTAACTCGACTAATAAACAGTTAAGCGTAACTCGACTAATAAACACAGTTAAGCGTAACTCGACTAATAAACACAGTTAAGAGTAACCCGACTGATAAACACAGTTAAGCGTAACTCGACTAATAAACAGTTAAGAGTAACTCGACTGATAAACACAATTAAGAGTAACCCGACTAATAAACACAGTTAAGCGTAACTCGACTAATAAACAGTTAAGAGTAACCCGACTAATAAACACAGTTAAGAGTAACCCGACTGATAAACACAGTTAAGCGTAACCCGACTGATAAACACAGTTAAGAGTAACCCGACTGATAAACACAGTTAAGCGTAACTCGACTAATAAACAGTTAAGCGTAACTCGACTAATAAACACAGTTAAGCGTAACTCGACTAATAAACACAGTTAAGCGTAACTCGACTAATAAACACAGTTAAGAGTAACCCGACTGATAAACACAGTTAAGCGTAACCCGACTAATAAACACAATTAAGAGTAACCCGACTGATAAACACAGTTAAGCGTAACTCGACTAATAAACACAGTTAAGAGTAACCCGACTGATAAACACAGTTAAGCGTAACCCGACTAATAAACACAGTTAAGAGTAACTCGACTGATAAACACAGTTAAGCGTAACTCGACTAATAAACACAGTTAAGAGTAACCCGACTGATAAACACAGTTAAGTGTAACTCGACTAATAAACACAGTTAAGAGTAACCCGACTGATAAACACAGTTAAGCGTAACTCGACTAATAAACACAATTAAGAGTAACCCGACTGATAAACACAGTTAAGCGTAACTCGACTAATAAACACAGTTAAGAGTAACCCGACTGATAAACACAGTTAAGCGTAACTCGACTAATAAACACAGTTAAGAGTAACCCGACTGATAAACGCAGTTAAGCGTAACCCGACTAATAAACGCAGTTAAGCGTAACCCGACTAATAAACGCAGTTAAGCGTAACCCGAATAATAAACACAGTTAAGCGTAACCCGACTGATAAACACAGTTAAGCGTAACCCGACTAATAAACACAGTTAAGCGTAACCCGACTAATAAACACAGTTAAGCGTAACCCGACTAATAAACACAGTTAAGCGTAACCCGACTAATAAACGCAGTTAAGCGTAACCCGACTGATAAACACAGTTAAGCGTAACCCGACTGATAAACACAGTTAAGCGTAACCCGACTGATAAACACAGTTAAGCGTAACCCGACTGATAAACACAGTTAAGCGTAACCCGACTGATAAACACAGTTAAGCGTAACCCGACTAATAAGCACAGTTAAGCGTAACCCGACTAATAAACACAGTTAAGCGTAACCCGACTGATAAACGCAGTTAAGCGTAACCCGACTGATAAACGCAGTTAAGCGTAACCCGACTAATAAACGCAGTTAAGCGTAACCCGACTAATAAACGCAGTTAAGCGTAACCCGACTAATAAACACAGTTAAGCGTAACCCGACTAATAAACTCAGTTAAGCGTAACCCGACTAATAAACTCAGTTAAGCGTAACCCGACTAATAAACACAGTTAAGCGTAACCCGACTGATAAACACAGTTAAGCGTAACCCGACTGATAAACACAGTTAAGCGTAACCCGACTGATAAACGCAGTTAAGCGTAACCCGACTGATAAACGCAGTTAAGCGTAACCCGACTAATAAACGCAGTTAAGCGTAACCCGACTGATAAACACAGTTAAGCGTAACCCGACTGATAAACACAGTTAAGCGTAACCCGACTGATAAACACAGTTAAGCGTAACCCGACTGATAAACACAGTTAAGCGTAACCCGACTGATAAACGCAGTTAAGCGTAACCCGACTGATAAACACAGTTAAGCGTAACCCGACTGATAAACACAGTTAAGCGTAACCCGACTGATAAACACAGTTAAGCGTAACCCGACTGATAAACACAGTTAAGCGTAACCCCACTGATAAACGCAGTTAAGCGTAACCCGCATTATAATTCTATAATATAAAGTGTAACTTCTCTCACCCTCTCGTATTTCTCGCGCAGTTTGGCGGCCTTCTGCTCGAACGGCACGCGGTCTTTGATGCCCTGTTTCGACCACATCTCTCCCAGTTTCTTGGCGGTTTCTCCGATGGACAGACCGGGGTTCTCGCTCTTCACCGTCGGCCGATACTCCGAGCAGAAGACGAAGAACGCAGACCTGCGCAGAGAAAAACCTGTTAGAGATGCCGAGACGTGCACATCAGCGAGCGGCGGGTTCAGGGCGGGACGTACGGCGGGCGCTTGGGGGCGTTCGGGTCCTTCTTCTTCCTGCCCGTCTTGCCGACGCCCTTGGGCGGCACGTAGCCCTTCATCTCCTTGTCATAGCGAACTTTATCCAGCTTGGCCATGTCCTCAAACCTGGTCTTATCAGAAGCAGTCAGCGCCTGCGGGGCGAGAGAGAAACGGGTGAGCGTGTCATTCAACGGCACATGAGCGCGGGCGGGCGGCCGGATCTCACCTTCCATCTCACGGAGCACTTCTTGGAGAACTCAGAGAAGTTGACCGGCACGTCGGGAGTCTTGCGTTTGTGTTCGTCGCGGCACGTCTGCACGAAGTACGCGTACGCCGACGTCTTCCCCTTGGGTTTGTTCACGTCTCCTTTCACCATGACTGATCCTCTGACGGAAAACAACAGCGCTACTGCAAGGCAAGTATTCATGGCATTATTAAGGGTCAAGCACTGAAGGTCACACCAATTTTGGAGTCTCTAACTCAATCCCTCTAGCGCCACCACCTGTCCAAAGTTTCACTCATGTTTATGCTAATAACTTTTGAACCCTAAGGGATAGAGACAATTCTTTTCCCCTCTGATTCTTTGGCTCAAGCCGATTCGATTGCACCCTATGACGGCATTTTCCCTCATGAAAATTTTCCCACCATTTTGAATTTCCCAAAAAAACCTACTTTTGCGAACTCCTCCTAGGCCATTGCTCTGATTTTCACAAATTTAACCAGGTCGTCTTCAAACCATGTTGACAAAAAGCTACGGAATTGAAGTTGATTCGTCAAATCGTTTACGATAAACATGCAAACAAATGTTACGCAGTGGTTGCGAAAATGCGCTTAAGGCTATATCTCCGCAATGCTTTATCGTATTCAAACCAAACTTGGTACATGTCTTCATAATCATGACCTGAGGCAGTGTTTCGGCGCAGCGCCACCTGCTGGTCCGGAGATATGAAAAATGGCTATTTTTGCTTATAACTTCTGAACTGTTTGTCCAAAAGTGGTCTCGTTAGATTCGGGACGGCATGCCGAGTCGACTGATATCCAATTTTACTGTCGGCCATTTTGAATGATGTGCTAAAATGCTGTATTTTATGAACACATGAACGGATCGTTACGAAACTCGGTATGGGTCATCAGCACGATGCCCTGAAGGAGCCTGAGAAGTTTCAAAACAGCGCCACCTAGTGGAGATTGTTTTCTTCAAATGCTTATAACTTTGGGTGTGGTTGACTTATTTTCATGGGAGTAACTTTTTTGTCTCCTGAATCCTCACCGAGTCCAGCGATGCCAGACTTGCGAGGTTTCGGCGTATGGTTTGTGCAGCGTTGTAATTTAGCGCTTATAAAACGTTTATATCGCTGATATCTTCGAAACCGCTAGTCCGATCGAGACGAAACCAGCGTCAGAAGTTCAGAAACATATGTCGATAGATGAACGCTAAACAAATTAACCATTTGTTTTCATGAGTTAAAAATATAACATCCAGTCAATTTTTGAGATAAGTTCTGGAAATGTTTTAAATATAAAGGGAAAAAATATATAGATTTGCCATATGATGCAGCAGTGAGCTATCATGCACATGTTCTTTTGTTTATTAGAGGTTGAATTCAAATCAAATACTGCCTATATACTTCTGAATACGATGTCTACTTCATAACATGTCATTAGTAATGGAGCTTGGATGCCATCTAGAGGAGAAGTTTGGTACTGCGCCCAAACAAACTCTTACTGAAAGCTCATTTTTTGATATATCAACCTACAACTTCAATATTTCTCAAGTTCATATTTCTGGCTTTGATTGTTTGTAGTTTTAGAGTAAACATGTTCTGTAAGATATTATCATAAAATATATATTTTTACATTTTCATAAACTTAAACTTTTTTTCTATTTTACTTTCATAATTTATCTGCCAAGTGTCTTCTCTAAAACAAGACCAACTCTTAGGTCTATATTCCAAAGCATGCTTGAATAACATGTAAAGTTGGATAGTGCATTTTCATGTCTATGCGAAAAAAAAGGTTTTTTTCAATCCCGTGTTTCTCAAAATTACGCTCCTAAAAATCATAGCGATCAGCTGAAGAAATTAAAATATATTTGAAAATGACTTGGTCTCAGATTTCACATGGTATCAAACGCTGTAAAAGGTAAAATTTCACCATGTGATGGGTTTTCGTAGATCACATCCCATATATACAGACATATATATATATATAAATAATATCAGTCATTAAATACTTTTAATAGTAGTATTAAAAATAAAATTACATTAAATCGCAGCTGTAGCTGTTAGTAATGACTGATATCTGATATAAAAGCACTTATTATTAAGATTAAATAATGTTATTCACTTTAAAAACATCCTACATATAACATAAAGCAGTTAACCCCGCCCCTTTTAAGCCAGAACTAATCGATGCACGCAACTTAGAGTAATTAATGCCTGATATCCAATATAACGCCATCAATAACTCAAATACAATACGATATGACGATTAAATCGCTGAAAAGAAAGAAAGAAAAGCGTGTGACGTTAAATAAAGATAAGTAGATGCGTGCATATATTAGCGCTGGCTCAAAAGGGGCGGGGTTAACTGATATATATAATAAATCGCACGTTTTTGAAGTAAATAACACGATTAAACTTCGGAAATCACACCTGATACACGATATGACGCAATAATTACACACATTAAATACACACACACACACACACACACACACACACACACAACATTTAGTTTCGAAATAACAGCTTAAATACGATAAACAGAAAATGCAATTCGCCAATAAACGCGCGCGCGTAGTGATGAGTTGCATTGAACGCTGAAGCTCCGGCGGGTTTGCGCGTTCTAACGCGCTTGTGTCGTTCCGTTGCTCGGAGGCTTTTGTCTAACAAAGATTCCTCCATTTTCTTTCCCGCCTAATTCCCTCCGTACACCCCTCCTCCACTCTCATCCCTCGCCCCAAACACATCATAACCCACCACAAACGCGAGATTCGCTCGATGTACGCGAGAACCGGAGCGCAGAGCGCCGTTACGGCCCCGAATCCCCGGTAAAACACTTTAACTGCGCGCGCGCTCCGGTTACCGCACACAACACAAGCGCGCGCGGACTCACGCCAACCGTCAAAAGCGTCTCAAACCCGCGCTCACGGCCTCGCGCTGATATCGAGCGCGTGTCACTGAAGTACATTAGTAGATTAAACAGGAAAACGCGCGTTTAAATCGATTTAAAACACAATTTCCAAACCTTTTCTTTATTCTCTCTGCAGACCAAGCGCGCGCCTCTCCTGTGTACTGTGTGTCCCACGTGATCTCTCTTGTGCTGTGTGTGCGTGACGCGCATAACGCACGGCAGCCTGGACTCGGCGCCTGATTGGTTCAGCTTGCTCCAATCATCGAGCGCCCCCTGAGGGATCCGCAGAGTTGATTGGCGGAGTGAAACCCAGTGTGGTTCGAATGTTTGTAAACTGCCCTCACAACCATTATACTCATATACAATCATAATGATGATTTTGAATTGATCATGAATTGATGATCAACTGATTTAACGACAATGATAATATAACACACATTATATAAACCGCTCGCTTCTGTCCAACTCACGAAAGTCTGCTTTTTTGTATTTAAAGGCTGGAAGTGATGTTATGGGTTGTTTTAAAACGTCGAGATAAGTCATAATGACATACACAAGATGATATTATGACTTTCTGTGTGATACTTATTTATGATCGAGAAAATAAAGCGCAAACGCTTCAGATTAGAGTGCGGCTGCTGTGGGCGCCATTGTTCTCCGCTCCGCGTGGAGGCGCAAGCACACGCGCCCCTGTCCGCGTGACGTCACGCGCGCTCGCGGAGGAAGAAGAAGAGCGCGAGCGCGCGCATCTCACCCGCACGAAAGTGTCGATCGGCGCTAATATGATTATGTTTTCTCTTATGTTTGACTTTATTATATTCATGTGACCGTCACGGCGGATGGAGGAGTTTCTGAAGCACTTTAAACACCACAGCAGAGCGGTATATCTCATTCTGTCACACACTCTCTCTGACGATTGTGTTTTTGTATGGGTTGTTATAATAATGTCGAATAAGTCGAAAAGTTGAAATTATGACTCAAGAAACCGTCATAACTGTCATAATTTTGACATGTATGGTCGAGATTATGACAAAAATACATGATTATCACATAGAAAGTCATAATTTTGACATGTATGGTCGAGATTATGACCAAAAAATACATAATTATCACATAGAAAGTCATCATTTAAATATTTCATAATCTCGACTTTTTAAATCATAATTTTCACATGTATGGTCGAGATTATGACAAAAAAATACATGATTATCACATAGAAAGTCATAATTTTGATATTAATATGTCATTATGACTTAGTATTTCATAATCTCTGTGTTTTAAATCATAATTTTGACATGTATGGTCGAGATTATGACAAAAAATACATTATTATCACATAGAAAGTCATAATTTTCACATGTATGGTCGAGATTATGACAAAAAAATACATAATTATCACATAGAAAGTCATAATTTTGATATTAATATGTCATTATGACTTAGTATTTCATAATCTCTGTGTTTTAAATCATAATTTTGACATGTATGGTCGAGATTATGACAAAAAATACATAATTATCACATAAAAAGTCATATTTTTGACTTTAGCACATCATTATGACTTAGTATATCATCTCAATGTTTTAAATCATAGTTTTCACATGTATGGTCGAGATTATGACAAAAAAATACATAATTATCTACGGTGGCCCAGTAGTGCACAACACAACGAAATTTAAAAAGCATACATAAGTTCACAACACAACAAAATAAATCCACAACACAACGAAATCAAGCCACAACACAACGGAATGAATCCACAACACAACGAAATCAAGCCACAACACAACGAAAAATCCACAACACAACGAAAAGTCCACAACACAACGGAAATGCTCCCGACCACTCGGAGCGCTGTAAAGTTGCCACTGTTCTATAGAGTCGGCAATCTTACAAATAAATCAATACCACAATTAGTTTTAATAGTAAGTAGGCTAACCATTGTTTATCTATATGAAATATTAATTTAAAATCACCTACATGCATTATAGCTGCATATTTATGCTCGAGAATGCTTTGACCCGATACCACAGCGCTAAGGGAACGTCTACCAATTCCACCAATTGGTTGAAACGTATAATTTGTATGAATTAAAATTACTTTTAACATTTAAAAACAGACATATTAAAATTCCACAGCTTGATTGTATTGGTAAAATTGACTTAATAATGCACAACACAATTTTTGGAATTTGAAAATTAAAAAAAAAAGTAATTTAATTCATACAAATTATGTTTCAACTTGGTGGAATTGGCAGACGCTCCCTTAGCGCCGAGGCAGCGGGTCAAAGCGTTCTCGAGTATAAATATGCAGCTATTATGCACGTAAGTGATTTTTAATTGATATTTCATGTCGATATACAACTGCACACTTAAAACTGATCGTAGAGTTTAAATATTTGTAAGATTGGCGAATCTATATAGAACAAGGCAAGGAAAACTAACTTTACCGCACTCCGAGAGTCCCCTAGTGGTCGGGAGCATTTTCGTTGTGTTGTGGACTTTTCGTTGTGTTGTGGATTTTTCGTTGTGTTGTGGCTTGATTTCGTTGTGTTGTGGATTTATTTCGTTGTGTTGTGAACTTATGTATGCTTTTTAAATTTCGTTGTGTTGTGCACTACTGGGCCACCGTAATTATCACATAGAAAGTCATAATTTTGACATGTATGGTCGAGATTATGACAAAAAAATACATAATTATCACATAGAAAGTCATAATTTTCACATGTATGGTCGAGATTATGACAAAAAAATACATAATTATCACATAGAAAGTCATAATTTTCACATGTATGGTCGAGATTATGACAAAAAATACATAATTATCACATAGAAAGTCATAATTTTCACATGTATGGTCGAGATTATGACAAAAAATACATTATTATCACATAGAAAGTCATAATTTTCACATGTATGGTCGAGATTATGACAAAAAAATACATAATTATCACATAGAAAGTCATAATTTTCACATGTATGGTCGAGGTTATGACAAAAAATACATAATTATCACATAGAAAGTCATAATTTTCACATGTATGGTCGAGATTATGACAAAAAAATACATTATTATCACATAGAAAGTCATAATTTTCACATGTATGGTCGAGATTATGACAAAAAATACATAATTATCACATAGAAAGTCATAATTTTCACATGTATGGTCGAGATTATGACATAAATACATGATTATCACATAGAAAGTCATAATTTTCACATGTATGGTCGAGATTATGACAAAAAATACATAATTATCACATAGAAAGTCATAATTTTCACATGTATGGTCGAGATTATGACAAAAAAATACATAATTATCACATAGAAAGTCATAATTTTCACATGTATGGTCGAGATTATGACATAAATACATAATTATCACATAGAAAGTCATAATTTTCACATGTATGGTCGAGATTATGACATAAATACATAATTATCACATAGAAAGTCATAATTTTCACATGTATGGTCGAGATTATGACATAAATACATAATTATCACATAGAAAGTCATAATTTTCACATGTATGGTCGAGATTATGACATAAATACATTATTATCACATAGAAAGTCATAATTTTCACATGTATGGTCGAGATTATGACAAAAAAATACATTATTATCACATAGAAAGTCATAATTTTCACATGTATGGTCGAGATTATGACAAAAAATACATAATTATCACATAGAAAGTCATAATTTTCACATGTATGGTCGAGATTATGACATAAATACATTATTATCACATAGAAAGTCATAATTTTCACATGTATGGTCGAGATTATGACAAAAAATACATAATTATCACATAGAAAGTCATAATTTTCACATGTATGGTCGAGATTATGACAAAAAATACATAATTATCACATAGAAAGTCATAATTTTCACATGTATGGTCGAGATTATGACATAAATACATTATTATCACATAGAAAGTCATAATTTTCACATGTATGGTCGAGATTATGACAAAAAATACATTATTATCACATAGAAAGTCATAGTTTTCACATGTATGGTCGAGATTATGACATAAATACATTATTATCACATAGAAAGTCATAATTTTCACATGTATGGTCGAGATTATGACAAAAAATACATAATTATCACATAGAAAGGCATAATTTTCACATGTATGGTCGAGATTATGACATAAATACATAATTATCACATAGAAAGTCATAATTTTCACATGTATGGTCGAGATTATGACAAAAAAATACATAATTATCACATAGAAAGTCATAATTTTCACATGTATGGTCGAGATTATGACAAAAAATACATAATTATCACATAGAAAGGCATAATTTTCACATGTATGGTCGAGATTATGACATAAATACATTATTATCACATAGAAAGGCATAATTTTCACATGTATGGTCGAGATTATGACATAAATACATAATTATCACATAGAAAGTCATAATTTTCACATGTATGGTCGAGATTATGACAAAAAATACATAATTATCACATAGAAAGGCATAATTTTCACATGTATGGTCGAGATTATGACAAAAAAATACATTATTATCACATAGAAAGTCATAGTTTTCACATGTATGGTCGAGATTATGACAAAAAATACATAATTATCACATAGAAAGGCATAATTTTCACATGTATGGTCGAGATTATGACATAAATACATTATTATCACATAGAAAGGCATAATTTTCACATGTATGGTCGAGATTATGACAAAAAATACATAATTATCACATAGAAAGTCATAATTTTCACATGTATGGTCGAGATTATGACAAAAAAGTACATAATTATCACATAGAAAGTCATAATTTTCACATGTATGGTCGAGATTATGACAAAAAAGTACATAATTATCACATAGAAAGTCATAATTTTCACATGTATGGTCGAGATTATGACAAAAAAATACATAATTATCACATAGAAAGTCATAATTTTCACATGTATGGTCGAGGTTATGACAAAAAATACATAATTATCACATAGAAAGTCATAATTTTCACATGTATGGTCGAGGTTATGACAAAAAATACATAATTATCACATAGAAAGTCATAATTTTCACATGTATGGTCGAGGTTATGACAAAAAATACATAATTATCACATAGAAAGTCATAATTTTCACATGTATGGTCGAGGTTATGACATAGAAAGTCATAATTTTCACATGTATGGTCGAGGTTATGACAAAAAATACATAATTATCACATAGAAAGTCATAATGTTCACATGTATGGTCGAGATTATGACAAAAAATACATAATTATCACATAGAAAGTCATAATTTTCACATGTATGGTCGAGGTTATGACAAAAAATACATAATTATCACATAGAAAGTCATAATTTTCACATGTATGGTCGAGGTTATGACATAGAAAGTCATAATTTTCACATGTATGGTCGAGGTTATGACAAAAAATACATAATTATCACATAGAAAGTCATAATTTTCACATGTATGGTCGAGGTTATGACATAGAAAGTCATAATTTTCACATGTATGGTCGAGGTTATGACAAAAAATACATGATTATCACATAGAAAGTCATAATTTTCACATGTATTGTCGAGATTATGACAAAAAAGTACATAATTATCACATAGAAAGTCATAATTTTCACATGTATGGTCGAGATTATGACAAAAAATACATAATTATCACATAGAAAGGCATAATTCTCACATGTATGGTCGAGATTATGACAAAAAATACATAATTATCACATAGAAAGTCATAATTTTCACATGTATGGTCGAGATTATGACAAAAAATACATGATTATCACATAGAAAGTCATAATTTTCACATGTATGGTCGAGGTTATGACAAAAAATACATGATTATCACATAGAAAGTCATAATTTTCACATGTATGGTCGAGATTATGACAAAAAAGTACATAATTATCACATAGAAAGTCATAATTTTCACATGTATGGTCGAGATTATGACAAAAAAGTACATAATTATCACATAGAAAGGCATAATTTTCACATGTATGGTCGAGGTTATGACAAAAAATACATAATTATCACATAGAAAGTCATAATTTTCACATGTATGGTCGAGATTATGACAAAAAAGTACATAATTATCACATAGAAAGGCATAATTTTCACATGTATGGTCGAGGTTATGACAAAAAATACATAATTATCACATAGAAAGTCATAATTTTCACATGTATGGTCGAGATTATGACAAAAAATACATAATTATCACATAGAAAGTCATAATTTTCACATGTATGGTCGAGATTATGACAAAAAAGTACATAATTATCACATAGAAAGTCATAATTTTCACATGTATGGTCGAGATTATGACAAAAAAGTACATAATTATCACATAGAAAGTCATAATTTTCACATGTATGGTCGAGATTATGACAAAAAATACATGATTATCACATAGAAAGTCATAATTTTCACATGTATGGTCGAGGTTATGACAAAAAATACATAATTATCACATAGAAAGTCATAATTTTCACATGTATGGTCGAGATTATGACAAAAAAGTACATAATTATCACATAGAAAGGCATAATTTTCACATGTATGGTCGAGGTTATGACAAAAAATACATAATTATCACATAGAAAGTCATAATTTTCACATGTATGGTCGAGATTATGACAAAAAAGTACATAATTATCACATAGAAAGTCATAATTTTCACATGTATGGTCGAGATTATGACAAAAAAGTACATAATTATCACATAGAAAGTCATAATTTTCACATGTATGGTCGAGGTTATGACAAAAAATACATAATTATCACATAGAAAGTCATAATTTTCACATGTATGGTCGAGATTATGACAAAAAATACATAATTATCACATAGAAAGTCATAATTTTCACATGTATGGTCGAGATTATGACAAAAAATACATGATTATCACATAGAAAGTCATAATTTTCACATGTATGGTCGAGGTTATGACAAAAAATACATAATTATCACATAGAAAGGCATAATTTTCACATGTATGGTCGAGATTATGACAAAAAATACATAATTATCACATAGAAAGGCATAATTTTCACATGTATGGTCGAGATTATGACAAAAAAGTACATAATTATCACATAGAAAGGCATAATTTTCACATGTATGGTCGAGGTTATGACAAAAAATACATAATTATCACATAGAAAGTCATAATTTTCACATGTATGGTCGAGATTATGACAAAAAATACATAATTATCACATAGAAAGTCATAATTTTCACATGTATGGTCGAGATTATGACAAAAAAGTACATAATTATCACATAGAAAGTCATAATTTTCACATGTATGGTCGAGATTATGACAAAAAATACATAATTATCACATAGAAAGTCATAATTTTCACATGTATGGTCGAGATTATGACAAAAAATACATAATTATCACATAGAAAGTCATAATTTTCACATGTATGGTCGAGATTATGACAAAAAATACATGATTATCACATAGAAAGTCATAATTTTCACATGTATGGTCGAGGTTATGACAAAAAATACATAATTATCACATAGAAAGTCATAATTTTCACATGTATGGTCGAGGTTATGACAAAAAATACATGATTATCACATAGAAAGTCATAATTTTCACATGTATGGTCGAGATTATGACAAAAAATACATGATTATCACATAGAAAGTCATAATTTTCACATGTATGGTCGAGATTATGACAAAAAATACATAATTATCACATAGAAAGTCATAATTTTCACATGTATGGTCGAGATTATGACAAAAAATACATAATTATCACATAGAAAGTCATAATTTTCACATGTATGGTCGAGATTATGACAAAAAATACATGATTATCACATAGAAAGTCATAATTTTCACATGTATGGTCGAGGTTATGACAAAAAATACATAATTATCACATAGAAAGTCATAATTTTCACATGTATGGTCGAGGTTATGACAAAAAATACATGATTATCACATAGAAAGTCATAATTTTCACATGTATGGTCGAGGTTATGACAAAAAATACATGATTATCACATAGAAAGTCATAATTTTCACATGTATGGTCGAGATTATGACAAAAAATACATGATTATCACATAGAAAGGCATAATTTTCACATGTATGGTCGAGATTATGACAAAAAATACATGATTATCACATAGAAAGGCATAATTTTCACATGTATGGTCGAGATTATGACAAAAAATACATAATTATCACATAGAAAGTCATAATTTTCACATGTATGGTCGAGATTATGACAAAAAATACATGATTATCACATAGAAAGTCATAATTTTCACATGTATGGTCGAGGTTATGACAAAAAATACATGATTATCACATAGAAAGTCATAATTTTCACATGTATGGTCGAGATTATGACAAAAAATACATAATTATCACATAGAAAGTCATAATTTTCACATGTATGGTCGAGATTATGACAAAAAATACATGATTATCACATAGAAAGTCATAATTTTCACATGTATGGTCGAGATTATGACAAAAAATACATAATTATCACATAGAAAGTCATAATTTTCACATGTATGGTCGAGATTATGACAAAAAATACATGATTATCACATAGAAAGTCATAATTTTCACATGTATGGTCGAGGTTATGACAAAAAATACATAATTATCACATAGAAAGTCATAATTTTCACATGTATGGTCGAGGTTATGACAAAAAATACATGATTATCACATAGAAAGTCATAATTTTCACATGTATGGTCGAGATTATGACAAAAAATACATAATTATCACATAGAAAGTCATAATTTTCACATGTATGGTCGAGATTATGACAAAAAATACATGATTATCACATAGAAAGTCATAATTTTCACATGTATGGTCGAGGTTATGACAAAAAATACATAATTATCACATAGAAAGTCATAATTTTCACATGTATGGTCGAGGTTATGACAAAAAATACATGATTATCACATAGAAAGTCATAATTTTCACATGTATGGTCGAGATTATGACAAAAAATACATAATTATCACATAGAAAGTCATAATTTTCACATGTATGGTCGAGATTATGACAAAAAATACATGATTATCACATAGAAAGTCATAATTTTCACATGTATGGTCGAGGTTATGACAAAAAATACATAATTATCACATAGAAAGTCATAATTTTCACATGTATGGTCGAGGTTATGACAAAAAATACATAATTATCACATAGAAAGTCATAATTTTCACATGTATGGTCGAGGTTATGACAAAAAATACATGATTATCACATAGAAAGTCATAATTTTCACATGTATTGTCGAGATTATGACAAAAAATACATAATTATCACATAGAAAGGCATAATTTTCACATGTATGGTCGAGGTTATGACAAAAAATACATAATTATCAAAAAAAGTCATATTTGTATTTTTGACTTTAGCATTTCATTATGACTTAAAACATCGATATTATGATATTCTAAGTCATCGTATTGGCATGGTTGAAATTATAACATAAAAAGACAAAATTATCACAATAGAAAGTCATAATTTCATCTTTTGTATTTCATTATGACTTAGTATGTAATAATCTCGACTTTTTTAGTCATAATTTTGGCATACAGTGTCGAGATTATGATTTATGAATGCGTAATTATAACATAGAAAGTCATAATTTTTTTGTCATTATGACTTAGTATATCATAATCTCGATTTTTTTTTAAATCATAATTTTGTCATTTATGGTCGAGATTATGACATATAAATACATAATTATCACATACTAAAATCTAAATTATGACTTTCTATGTCATTATGATTTAGTGCATCATAATCTCGATGTTTTAAGTCATAATTTTGGCATGTATGGTTGAAATTGACATAAAAGTACATAATTATCACATAGAAAGTCAAATTCTTGACTTTAGCATGTCATTATGACTTAGTATATCATAT
Organism: Romanogobio albipinnatus; assembly: GCA_023566225.1. Classification (NCBI taxonomy): domain Eukaryota; kingdom Metazoa; phylum Chordata; class Actinopteri; order Cypriniformes; family Gobionidae; genus Romanogobio; species Romanogobio albipinnatus. The sequence goes on from CM042248.1 coordinate 54,203,866, forward strand.
TCTCAATGTTTTTAATCATAATTTTGGCATGTATGGTTGAAATTATGACATAAATATATAATTATAACATAGAAAGTCATCAATTTGATTTTAATGTCATTATGACTTAGTGCATCATCTCGATGTTTTAAGTCATAATTGTGGCATGTATGGTTGAAATTATGACATAAAATACATAATTATCACATTAAAAAATCAAAATTATCACAATAGAAAGTAATAATTTCATCTTTAATATGTAATTATGACTTAGTATTTCATAATCTCGATGTTTTAAGTCATAATTGTGGCATGTATGGTTGAAATTATGACATAAATACATTATTATCACATAAAAAGTCAAAATTATCGCAATAGAAAGTCATAATTTCATCTTTAGCATGTCATTATGACTTAGTATTTCATAATCTCGATGTTTTAAGTCATAATTGTGGCATGTATGGTTGAAATTATGACATAAATACATTATTATCACATAAAAAGTCAAAATTATCGCAATAGAAAGTAATAATTTAATCTTTAATGTGTAATTATGACTTAGTATTTCATAATCTCTATGTTTTAAGTCATAATCTCAACCATACATGTCAAAATTATGACTTAAAAAGTCAAAATTATCACAATAGAAAGTAATAATTTCATCTTTAGTATGTCATTATGACTTAGTATTTCATAACCTCCATTTTTTAAGTCATAATTTTGACATGTATGGTTGAAATTATGACATAAATACATTATTATCACATAAAAAGACAAAATTATCGTAATAGAAAGTCATAATTTAAATTTAATTATTTATTCATAATTAATTAAATTACAGTTTACCAAAGCATGATTTTTTTCTCATCTGGCTGAAATGGGCTTCCATAAGAATTAAAGTGTGTGTGTGTGTGTGTGTGTGTGTGTGTGTGTGTGTGTGTGTGTGTGTGTGTGTGTGTGTGTGTGTGTTCCAGGAGCAGCGCTGGCTGTCGGAGGTGTTTGAGGGTGTGAGGCAGCAGCTCCACCCGCTCATCGACTCGTCTCTGGGTCTGTCTGTGGTCCGTCTGTCTCTGGCTGTGGTGTCTAAGGTTCAGAGAGCCGTGGGGTCAGACAGCTCAGGTCTGCCTGTCAGCTACAGGTGTGTGTGTGTGTGTGTGTGTGTGTGTGTGTGTGTGTGTGTGTGTGTGTGTGTGTGTGTGTGTGTGTGTGTGTGTGTGTGAGACGCCCCTCTGTATCCGAGTCATGCTGAAGTGTGTTTTCCCGTCAGGCTGGTGTCCGTGTCGGAGCTGATGCGCGAGCAGAGAACCGCCTGCCTCAGCAGCCTCAGCTGGAGCTCCGCCCACTACCGGGAAGGAGCCAGGGGGGCGGAGCAAATGCTGCCCGAGTACAAAGCACTGCCACGGGACAACCTGCTTCTGATTGGCTTCCTGTGTGACGGACGGGCCGCTGGGACGAGTGACGGGGTGTGGCGGGTGAGAGACGCTGGAGGGAGTGTATCGTGTACGGTGAGTGTTTCCACCAAATATGATCATGTGACACCGCAGAGTGACGCTCAGGATCTTGTTTGCCGTCCAGATGCTGACGTCGTCTTGTCTCTGGTTGGGGAGGCTGATGCTGTTTCCCACATGGAACTACATCCCCCAGAATGCACCTGCCACAGGTTACCTAGAGCTGATCGACCCTCCAGTGTGTGTGACCCTTGAGGCCATGGCCTTTGACCCCGGAGGAACCCTGAGCAAGGTCATGAGTGTGACACGGGCAGCTGAACTCCTGAGACAGAGGTGTGGGATAAAACTATCACATAATGAAACATTTATGAGTGAGTCATTGAATCATTCACTCAAGAGATTCGTTCAAAAACGCTGATTCATCCAGTAATGAAACATTTATGAGTGAGTCATTGAATCATTCACTCAAGAGATTCATTCAAAAACACTGATTCATCCAGTAATGAATAATTTATGAGTGAGTCATTGAATCATTCACTCAAGAGATTCATTCAAAAACGCTGATTCATCCAGTAATGAAACATTTATGAGTGAGTCATTGAATCATTCACTCAAGAGATTCATTCAAAAACGCTGATTCATCCAGTAATGAAACATTTATGAGTGAGTCATTGAATCATTCACTCAAGAGATTCATTCAAAAACGCTGATTCATCCAGTAATGAAACATTTATGAGTGAGTCATTGAATCATTCACTCAAGAGATTCATTCAAAAACGCTGATTCATCCAGTAACGAAACATTTATGAGTGAGTCATTGAATCATTCACTCAAGAGATTCGTTCAAAAACACTGATTCATCCAGTAATAAAACATTTATGAGTGAGTCATTGAATCATTCATTCAAGAGATTCATTCAAAAACGCTGATTCATCCAGTAACGAAACATTTATGAATGAGTCATTGAATCATTCACTCAAGAGATTCGTTCAAAAACACTGATTCATCCAGTAATGAAACATTTATGAGTGAGTCATTGAATCATTCATTCAAGAGATTCATTCAAAAACGCTGATTCATCCAGTAACGAAACATTTATGAGTGAGTCATTGAATCATTCATTCAAGAGATTCATTCAAAAACACTGATTCATCCAGTATTGAAACATTTATGAGTGAGTCATTGAATCATTCATTCAAGAGATTCATTCAAAAACACTGATTCATCCAGTATTGAAACATTTATGAGTGAGTCATTGAATCATTCATTCAAGAGATTCATTCAAAAACGCTGATTCATCCAGTAACGAAACATTTATGAGTGAGTCATTGAATCATTCACTCAAGAGATTCGTTCAAAAACACTGATTCATCCAGTAATGAAACATTTATGAGTGAGTCATTGAATCATTCACTCAAGAGATTCGTTCAAAAACGCTGATTCATCCAGTAATGAAATGAGTGAGTCATTGAATCATTCACTCAAGAGATTCGTTCAAAAACACTGATTCATCCAGTAATTAAACATTTATGAGTGAGTCATTGAATCATTCACTCAAGAGATTCATTCAAAAACACTGATTCATCCAGTAACGAAACATTTATGAGTGAGTTATTGAATCATTCATTCAAGAGATTCATTCAAAAACGCTGATTCATCCAGTATTGAAACATTTATGAGTGAGTCATTGAATCATTCACTCAAGAGATTCGTTCAAAAACGCTGATTCATCCAGTAATGAAACATTTATGAGTGAGTCATTGAATCATTCACTCAAGAGATTCGTTCAAAAACACTGATTCATCCAGTATTGAAACATTTATGAGTGAGTCATTGAATCATTCACTCAAGAGATTCATTCAAAAACACTGATTCATCCAGTAATTAAACATTTATGAGTGAGTCATTGAATCATTCACTCAAGAGATTCATTCAAAAACACTGATTCATCCAGTAATGAAACATTTATGAGTGAGTCATTGAATCATTCACTCAAGAGATTTGTTCAAAAACGCTGATTCATCCAGTAATGAAACATTTATGAGTGAGTCATTGAATCATTCACTCAAGAGATTCATTCAAAAACACTGATTCATCCAGTAATGAAACATTTATGAGTGAGTCATTGAATCATTCACTCAAGAGATTCGTTCAAAAACACTGATTCATCCAGTAATGAAACATTTATGAGTGAGTCATTGAATCATTCACTCAAGAGATTCGTTCAAAAACGCTGATTCATCCAGTAATGAAACATTTATGAGTGAGTCATTGAATCATTCACTCAAGAGATTCGTTCAAAAACACTGATTCATCCAGTAATGAAACATTTATGAGTGAGTCATTGAATCATTCACTCAAGAGATTTGTTCAAAAACGCTGATTCATCCAGTAATGAAACATTTGAGTGAGTCATTGAATCACTCACTCAAGAGATTCATTCAAAAACACTGATTCATCCAGTAACGAAACATTTATGAGTGAGTCATTGAATCATTCACTCAAGAGATTTGTTCAAAAACACTGATTCATCCAGTAATGAAACATTTATGAGTGAGTCATTGAATCATTCACTCAAGAGATTTGTTCAAAAACGCTGATTCATCCAGTAATGAAACATTTATGAGTGAGTCATTGAATCATTCACTCAAGAGATTTGTTCAAAAACGCTGATTCATCCAGTAATGAAACATTCATGAGTGAGTCATTGAATCATTCACTCAAGAGATTTGTTCAAAAACGCTGATTCATCCAGTAATGAA
>CM042248.1:54218054-54220554 GCA_023566225.1 Romanogobio albipinnatus
TGAACGAATCTCTTGAGTGAATGATTCAATGACTCACTCATAAATGTTTCATTACTGGATGAATCAGTGTTTTTGAACGAATCTCTTGAGTGAATGATTCAATGACTCACTCATAAATGTTTCATTACTGGATGAATCAGCGTTTTTGAACAAATCTCTTGAGTGAATGATTCAATGACTCACTCATAAATGTTTCATTACTGGATGAATCAGCGTTTTTGAACGAATCTCTTGAGTGAATGATTCAATGACTCACTCATAAATGTTTCATTACTGGATGAATCAGTGTTTTTGAACGAATCTCTTGAGTGAATGATTCAATGACTCACTCATAAATGTTTCATTACTGGATGAATCAGCGTTTTTGAACAAATCTCTTGAGTGAATGATTCAATGACTCACTCATAAATGTTTCATTACTGGATGAATCAGCGTTTTTGAACAAATCTCTTGAGTGAATGATTCAATGACTCACTCATAAATGTTTCATTACTGGATGAATCAGTGTTTTTGAACGAATCTCTTGAGTGAATGATTCAATGACTCACTCATAAATGTTTCATTACTGGATGAATCAGCGTTTTTGAACGAATCTCTTGAGTGAATGATTCAATGACTCACTCATAAATGTTTCATTACTGGATGAATCAGCGTTTTTGAACGAATCTCTTGAGTGAATGATTCAATGACTCACTCATAAATGTTTCATTACTGGATGAATCAGTGTTTTTGAACGAATCTCTTGAGTGAATGATTCAATGACTCACTCATAAATGTTTCATTACTGGATGAATCAGTGTTTTTGAACGAATCTCTTGAGTGAATGATTCAATGACTCACTCATAAATGTTTCATTACTGGATGAATCAGTGTTTTTGAACGAATCTCTTGAGTGAATGATTCAATGACTCACTCATAAATGTTTCATTACTGGATGAATCAGCGTTTTTGAACAAATCTCTTGAGTGAATGATTCAATGACTCACTCATAAATGTTTCATTACTGGATGAATCAGTGTTTTTGAACGGATCTCTTGAGTGAATGATTCAATGACTCATAAATGTTTCATTACTGGATGAATCAGCGTTTTTGAACGAATCTCTTGAGCGAATGATTCAATGACTCACTCATAAATGTTTCATTACTGGATGAATCAGTGTTTTTGAACGAATCTCTTGAGTGAATGATTCAATGACTCACTCATAAATGTTTCATTACTGGATGAATCAGTGTTTTTGAACGAATCTCTTGAGTGAATGATTCAATGACTCACTCATAAATGTTTCATTACTGGATGAATCAGTGTTTTTGAACGAATCTCTTGAGTGAATGATTCAATGACTCACTCATAAATGTTTCATTACTGGATGAATCAGCGTTTTTGAACAAATCTCTTGAGTGAATGATTCAATGACTCACTCATAAATGTTTCATTACTGGATGAATCAGTGTTTTTGAACGAATCTCTTGAGTGAATGATTCAATGACTCACTCATAAATGATTCATTACTGGATGAATCAGTGTTTTTGAACGAATCTCTTGAGTGAATGATTCAATGACTCACTCATAAATGTTTCATTACTGGATGAATCAGTGTTTTTGAACGAATCTCTTGAGTGAATGATTCAATGACTCACTCATAAATGTTTCATTACTGGATGAATCAGCGTTTTTGAACAAATCTCTTGAGTGAATGATTCAATGACTCACTCATAAATGTTTCATTACTGGATGAATCAGTGTTTTTGAACGAATCTCTTGAATGTTTGTCATCAAACGACATGATGGCCAGTAAATGATGTCATCTCTGTGTCTCTCTCAGGATGTGAGTGTATTAAAAGCCAAAGGAGTTTCTGCGAGGGGCGGAGTCACGCAGCTCACTAGCCCCGCCCTCCTGCTGCAGCCTCGGTGGCGCATACACACACTCGCAGACGAGCCGCCTGACGCACAGGTACCGTTTGATTTATTACGTCACGCTAAGCTAAGCGTTTCCGACTAGCTGAAGTATGTCTTCCTGTGTCATCATCAGTCAGGTGTTCCTGCACTCATGACCGTATCTGAGGTTCTCCACGGCAGGTAACCGCTACACACACACACACACACACACATCTGTAGATGTTAGCATCTGTCAGTCACTGAGGAACGGTTTGTGTGTTTTAGCAGCTCCGCCCCTGAGATCGTCTCCTTTTATGGAGTCCTCTCTCAGCGAATCACATTGCAGGAGGACAGCGGAACAAAACCCAAGATCCAATCACTGACGGCTGCTAAAGGTTGGCTCCGCCCCCTCTCTCTCTCTCTCTCTCTCAGTGATAGTCTCTGTTTCACAGAAAGCGCCTTCTCTATAATCCTCCAGATCCAAACTCTGAAGCGGATCTGCGGGTCCGGCTGACCGTCCAGGATGCCGAGAGTCCAGGTCAGGTGATCCACGTGTATTTGGATCTGTCCAGTGGTCCGTACACACACGGTCTGATCGCCGGAGCTGCGCTTCAGGTCCACCA
>CM042248.1:54225554-54230554 GCA_023566225.1 Romanogobio albipinnatus
AACCGCTGAATCGACTCACTGACTCATAACGCTCTGAACCGCTGAATCGACTCACTGACTCATAAGGCTCTGAACCGCTGAATCGACTCACTGATTCATAACGCTCTGAACCGCTGAATCGACTCACTGACTCATAACGCTCTGAACCGCTGAATCGACTCACTGACTCATAACGCTTCAAACCGCTGAATCGACTCACTGACTCATAACGCTCTGAACCGCTGAATCGACTCACTGATCACGTGTTCAACTCCACACACACCAGATCACGTGTTCAACTCCACACACACCAGATCACGTGTTCAACTCCACACACACCAGATCACGTGTTCAACTCCACACACACCAGATCACGTGTTCAACTCCACACACACCAGATCACGTGTTCAGCTCCACACACACCAGATCACGTGTTCAACTCCACACACACCAGATCACATGTTCAACTCCACACACACCAGATCACGTGTCCAGCTCCACACACACCAGATCACATGTCCAGCTCCACACACACCAGATCACATGTCCAGCTCCACACACACCAGATCACGTGTTCAACTCCACACACACCAGATCACGTGTTCAACTCCACACACACCAGATCACGTGTTCAACTCCACACACACCAGATCACGTGTCCAGCTCCACACACACCAGATCACATGTCCAGCTCCACACACACCAGATCACATGTTCAACTCCACACTCACCAGATCACATGTTCAACTCCACACACACCAGATCACATGTTCAGCTCCACACACACCAGATCACATGTTCAGCTCCACACACACCAGATCACATGTTCAGCTCCACACACACCAGATCACATGTTCAGCTCCACACACGCCAGATCACATGTTCAACTCCACACACGCCAGATCACATGTCCAACTCCACACACACCAGATCACATGTTCAACTCCACACACACCAGATCACATGTTCAACTCCACACACACCAGATCACATGTTCAACTCCACACACACCAGATCACATGTTCAACTCCACACACACCAGATCACATGTTCAACTCCACACACACCAGATCACATGTTCAACTCCACACACACCAGATCACATGTTCAACTCCACACACACCAGATCACATGTTCAACTCCACACACACCAGATCACATGTTCAACTCCACACACACCAGATCACATGTCCAGCTCCACACACACCAGATCACATGTTCAGCTCCACACACACCAGATCACATGTTCAACTCCACACACACCAGATCACATGTTCAACTCCACACACACCAGATCACATGTTCAACTCCACACACACCAGATCACATGTTCAGCTCCACACACACCAGATCACATGTTCAGCTCCACACACACCAGATCACGTGTTCAACTCCACACACGACAGATCACGTGCTCAACTCCACACACACCAGATCACATGTTCAACTCCACACACACCAGATCACATGTTCAACTCCACACACACCAGATCACATGTCCAGCTCCACACACGCCAGATCACATGTTCAGCTCCACACACGCCAGATCACATGTTCAACTCCACACACACCAGATCACATGTCCAGCTCCACACACACCAGATCACATGTTCAACTCCACACACACCAGATCACATGTTCAACTCCACACACACCAGATCACATGTTCAACTCCACACACACCAGATCACATGTTCAACTCCACACACACCAGATCACATGTTCAACTCCACACACACCAGATCACATGTTCAACTCCACACACACCAGATCACATGTTCAACTCCACACACACCAGATCACATGTTCAACTCCACACACACCAGATCACATGTTCAACTCCACACACACCAGATCACATGTTCAACTCCACACACACCAGATCACATGTCCAGCTCCACACACACCAGATCACATGTTCAGCTCCACACACACCAGATCACATGTTCAACTCCACACACACCAGATCACATGTTCAACTCCACACACACCAGATCACATGTTCAACTCCACACACACCAGATCACATGTTCAGCTCCACACACACCAGATCACATGTTCAGCTCCACACACACCAGATCACGTGTTCAACTCCACACACGACAGATCACGTGCTCAACTCCACACACACCAGATCACATGTTCAACTCCACACACACCAGATCACATGTTCAACTCCACACACACCAGATCACATGTTCAACTCCACACACACCAGATCACATGTCCAGCTCCACACACGCCAGATCACATGTTCAACTCCACACACACCAGATCACATGTCCAGCTCCACACACACCAGATCACATGTTCAGCTCCACACACACCAGATCACATGTTCAACTCCACACACACCAGATCACATGTTCAACTCCACACACACCAGATCACATGTCCAGCTCCACACACACCAGATCACATGTTCAACTCCACACACACCAGATCACATGTTCAACTCCACACACACCAGATCACATGTTCAACTCCACACACACCAGATCACATGTTCAGCTCCACACACACCAGATCACGTGTTCAACTCCACACACGACAGATCACATGCTCAACTCCACACACACCAGATCACATGTTCAACTCCACACACACCAGATCACATGTTCAACTCCACACACACCAGATCACATGTTCAACTCCACACACGCCAGATCACATGTTCAGCTCCACACACGCCAGATCACATGTTCAGCTCCACACACACGCCAGATCACATGTTCAACTCCACACACACGCCAGATCACATGTTCAACTCCACACACACACCAGATCACGTGTTCAACTCCACACACACCAGATCACATGTTAAACTCCACACACACCAGATCACATGTTCAGCTCCACACACACCAGATCACATGTTCAGCTCCACACACACCAGATCACGTGTTCAACTCCACACACACCAGATCACATGTCCAGCTCCACACACACACCAGATCACGTGTTCAACTCCACACACACCAGATCACATGTTCAACTCCACACACACACCAGAGGCTTGTTCGACTTCACCCAGCGATGCGCAGACCGATCGGCGGCTGACTTGAAGCAGTGCATGCCGGTTAGAAATTTTGTCCGACTTGAGGCAGCGCCGACGCCACGTGACAGTGACGTATGTCAACAAAGTGCCGCGAGAGCGATTCGAGAGCAGTCGGCTGATACAGCCGGTGCAGTTTCTCCAGAGCAGCTGCAGGAGGCTGCACGGACTCTGATGACGACACAGCTGTTCCTCGATTGGCTGGATTCACCGCATGACAGCGATCACGTGTGTTTCATGTTTATTCTGAAACCTTCAGCTCCACTAATGCGCACAAATCAGTTTTTTATAACAGTAAAACCTCCTTTCATGTAGTCGCGATGTTATATTGTAATGTTTATCAAAATAAAACGTAAACCCCACTTCATTGACAGTGTAGGCTTATATGTTGAACTTTATTCTTGTACAAACACACGCTGTATTAAGCAGAGCATAAAGTATTACATGACAATAATGTCTCTGAAACATCTGTGCATTGCCAAATATTGCATTTATTTCACTTCAGCTGATAAAGTATGCAAACACAGCGCGAGCGTCACTACGGGAAGCAGAAAGTGTCCGACTCCACGTCTCCGTTTGCAGCTCCTCCCCGTCTGCACGCGGCTACTCTCGCCGATCAGTTGAATCCGGCCGCAGCCGATGTCGAACACACCTATGATCACATGTTCAACTCCACACACACACCAGATCACGTGTTCAACTCCACACACACCAGATCACGTGTTCAACTCCACACACACACCAGATCACGTGTTCAACTCCACACACACACCAGATCACGTGTTCAACTCCACACACACCAGATCACGTGTTCAACTCCACACACACCAGATCACGTGTTCAACTCCACACACACCAGATCACGTGTTCAACTCCACACACACACCAGATCACGTGTTCAACTCCACACACACCAGATCACGTGTTCAACTCCACACACACCAGATCACATGTTCAACTCCACACACACACCAGATCACGTGTTCAACTCCACACACACCAGATCACATGTTCAGCTCCACACACACCAGATCACATGTTCAACTCCACACACACACACACCAGATCACGTGTTCAACTCCACACACACCAGATCACGTGTTCAACTCCACACACACACCAGATCACGTGTTCAACTCCACACACACACCAGATCACGTGTTCAACTCCACACACACACACCAGATCACGTGTTCAACTCCACACACACCAGATCACATGTTCAACTCCACACACACCAGATCACATGTTCAACTCCACACACGCCAGATCACATGTTCAACTCCACACACACGCCAGATCACATGTTCAACTCCACACACACCAGATCACATGTTCAGCTCCACACACGCCAGATCACATGTTCAACTCCACACACACGCCAGATCACATGTTCAACTCCACACACACACCAGATCACATGTTCAGCTCCACACACGCCAGATCACATGTTCAACTCCACACACACCAGATCACATGTTCAGCTCCACACATGCCAGATCACGTGTTCAACTCCACACACACGCCAGATCACGTGTTCAACTCCACACACACGCCAGATCACGTGTTCAACTCCACACACACGCCAGATCACATGTTCAACTCCACACACACCAGATCACATGTTCAACTCCACACACACGCCAGATCACATGTTCAACTCCACACACACGCCAGATCACATGTTCAACTCCACACACACGCCAGATCACATGTTCAACTCCACACACACCAGATCACATGTTCAGCTCCACACACGCCAGATCACGTGTTCAACTCCACACACACGCCAGATCACATGTTCAACTCCACACACACCAGATCACATGTTCAGCTCCACACACACGCCAGATCACATGTTCAACTCCACACACACCAGATCACATGTTCAGCTCCACACACACGTATGTTGTGCAGTGAATGTCACACGCGAATAAACTCAAAGTGTTCAAGTGTCCACCTTTGC
>CM042248.1:54243054-54245554 GCA_023566225.1 Romanogobio albipinnatus
TGTGTTCTGTGGTGGTTTGGTCCAGGCGTGTGAGCCGCGAGTCTCATCCTCCGGGCTCTTCCGAAGGGAACGCCTTGGCCCGAGAAATCCTGCAGAACCTGCAGAACCTCGGCATGGATCACACCTGGACCGACTCGCACTACGCCACGCTGCAGTTTCCCTCCAGGTCACACTCACCCAACCGACACACTGCGCCGCTGAGGAGGGGGGCTGGCCCTGTGAACCGCCAATCAGACGTGTGTTTTTCTCCTGTAGGGTGCAGAGGAACACTCTCTGGGTGGTCGATTCTGAGGGGGCGGAGCTTGAGGAGATTCAGTTAGACAGCGAGGGATACTGTGCCTACAGCGCCACGGGAACAGCCACGGTAACCTTGACGATGGGAGCCATTCATAAACCTGTGTGTGTGTGTGTGTGTGTGTGTGCAAGGGCGGCGTGGTGTACGTGAACTACGGTCGGATGGATGGATGGGTTGATGGATGGGTTGATGGGTGGATGGATGGATGGATGGGTGGATGGATGGGTGGATGGATGGGTGGATTGATGGATGGATGGGTGGATGGATGGGTGGATGGATGGATGGATGGGTTGATGGGTGGATGGATGGATGGATGGGTGGATGGATGGGTGGATGGATGGGTGGATTGATGGATGGATGGGTGGATGGATGGATGGGTTGATGGATGGATGGATGGATGGGTAGATGGGTGGATGGATGGATGGGTTGATGGATTGGGTCGATGGGTGGATGGATTGAGTTGATGGGTTGATGGGTGGATGGATGGGTTGATGGGTGGATGGATTGATGGGTTAATGGGTTGATGGATGGATTAATGGGTCGATTGGTGGATGGATGGGTGGATGGATGGGTTGATGGGTGGATTGATGGGTGGATGGATGGGTCGATGGGTGGATGGATGGATGGGTCGATGGGTTAATGGGTGGATGGATGGGTTGATGGGTGGATGGATTGATGGGTCGATGGGTGGATGGATTGATGGGTCGATGGGTTGATGGGTGGATGGATGGGTCGATGGTGGGTGGATGGATTGATGGGTAGATGGATGGATTGATGGGTGGATGGATGGATTGATGGGTGGATGGATTGGTTGATGGGTGGATGGATTGATGGGTGGATGGATTGATGGGTTGATGGGTGGATGGATGGATGGTTTGATAGGTCGATGGGTGGATGGATGGAAGGATGGGTTGATGGATCGAAGGATGGGTTGATGGGTGGATGGATGAATGGATGGGTGGATGGATGAATGGATGGGTCGATTGATTGATTGATTGATGGATGGGTGGATTGGTGGATTGATGGGTTGATGGGTGGATGGATGGGTTGGTGGGTGGATGGATGGATGGGTTGATGGACGGATGGATGGATGAATGGATGGATGGATGGGTTGATGGACGGATGGATGGATGAATGGATGGATGGATGGATGGATGGATGGGTTGATGGATGGGTTGATGGATGGATGGGTTGATGGACGGATGGATGGATGGATGGATGGATGGGTTGATGGATGGATGGATGGATGGGTTGATGGACGGATGGATGGATGAATGGATGGATGGATGGGTTGATGGACGGATGGATGGATGAATGGATGGATGGATGGATGGATGGATGGGTTGATGGATGGATGGGTTGATGGATGGGTTGATGGATGGATGGGTTGATGGACGGATGGATGGATGGGTTGATGGACGGATGGATGGATGAATGGATGGATGGATGGATGGATGGATGGGTTGATGGATGGATGGGTTGATGGATGGGTTGATGGATGGGTTGATGGACGGATGGATGGATGGATGGATGGATGGGTTGATGGATGGATGGATGGATGGGTTGATGGACGGATGGATGGATGAATGGATGGATGGATGGGTTGATGGACGGATGGATGGATGAATGGATGGATGGATGGATGGATGGATGGGTTGATGGATGGATGGGTTGATGGATGGGTTGATGGATGGATGGGTTGATGGGTTGATGGATGGATGGGTTGATGGATGGGTTGATGGATGGATGGGTTGATGGACGGATGGATGGATGGGTTGATGGACGGATGGATGGATGGATGGATGGGTTGATGGACGGATGGATGGATGAATGGATGGGTTGATGGATGGATGGGTTGATGGATGGGTTGATGGATGGATGGATGGATTGATGGACGGATGGATGGATGGATGGGTTGATGGATGGATGGGTCGATGGATGGATGGATTGAGGAGATTCTGTTAGACAGTGAGGGATACTGTGCCTACAGCGCCACGGTAACCTTGACGATGGGAGCCATTCATTAATCCGTGTGTGTGTGTGTGTGTGTGTGTGTGTGTGTGTGTGTGTGTGTGCAGGGCGGCGTGGTGTACGTGAACTATGGCCGGAGGCAGGACTTTGAGCAGCTGCGTGCGCTGGGCGTGTCCCTCAACGGCTCCATCGCAGTGGTGCGGGTGGGCGGAGCCGTGAGCTTCGCTGAGAAGG
>CM042248.1:54253054-54268054 GCA_023566225.1 Romanogobio albipinnatus
TTAAATTATGAGATATAAACTTATAATTATGAGATATAAACTTAGAATTATGAGATATAAACTTATAATTATGAGATATAAACTTAGAATTATGAGATATAAACTTAGAATTATGAGATATAAACTTAGAATTATGAGATATAAACTTAGAATTATGAGATATAAACTTAGAATTATGAGATATAAACTTAGAATTATGAGATATAAACTTAGAATTATGAGATATAAACTTAATATTATGAGATATAAACTTAGAATTATGAGATATAAACTTATAATTATGAGATATAAACTTAGAATTATGAGATATAAACTTAGTATTATGAGATATAAACTTAGAATTATGAGATATAAACTTAGAATTATGAGATATAAATGTAGTATTATGAGATATAAACTTAGAATTATGAGATATAAACTTAATATTATGAGATATAAACTTAGAATTATGAGATATAAATGTAGTATTATGAGATATAAACTTATAATTATGAGATATAAACTTAGAATTATGAGATATAAACTTAGAATTATGAGATATAAACTTAATATTATGAGATATAAACTTAGAATTATGAGATATAAACTTAGAATTATGAGATATAAACTTAATATTATGAGCTATAAACTTAGAATTATGAGCTATAAACTTAGAATTATGAGATATAAACTTAGAATTATGAGATATAAACTTAGAATTATGAGATATACACTTAGAATTATGAGATATAAACTTAGAATTATGAGATATAAACTTATAATTATGAGATATAAACTTAGAATTATGAGATATAAACTTAGAATTATGAGATATAAACTTAATATTATGAGCTATAAACTTAGAATTATGAGCTATAAACTTAGAATTATGAGATATAAACTTAGAATTATGAGATATAAACTTAGAATTATGAGATATAAACTTATAATTATGAGATATAAACTTAGAATTATGAGATATAAACTTAGAATTATGAGATATAAACTTAGAATTATGAGATATAAACTTAGAATTATGAGATATAAACTTAGAATTATGAGATATAAACTTAGTATTATGAGATATAAACTTAGAATTATGAGATATAAACTTAGAATTATGAGATATAAACTTAGAATTATGAGATATGAACTTAGAATTATGAGCTAATAACTTAGAATTGCGAGTTTATATGTTATTTATATAATAATTCTAAGAAAATAGTCAGAATTGTGAGAAGTCGCAAATATTTTTTTAATTAAGTGGCAGAAACAAGCTTTCATACCCACAGTTGCTTATTAACACATTAATGGCAAAAGTGTAATGACACTGTATTCAGCACAAACTGGGCTATCATAATATGTGAGCAACATGTGTGTACATGTTTGTATTTTTGAGAGAAAAATGTTTATGCTTGGTTTTTGAAAAAACAAAAAATAGTTTTAAAATTAAGGCCTCAGAACACACAATAGATCTGTGTCCACAAGACCTTTGACTAATGGGAGTATTTGCCTAGAGTTGTTGCTTCAAACTGATGTGAGAATCATTGAGCCTACTCATTCACATAAAACAATACACTGATTTAAAGGGTATATTGCAGGTTACAGTTTTTCCGAGATTAATATATAACCTTATATGAAAAGGTAATGCAGGATTTAAAATGTATTAAAAGGACATAAGAGCACTAATTTAATAGATAAAGTGGCCGTTTCGTTGGCCGCTTGTAAAAAGCTTTTTTTTTTTTCAACATTGCGTCACGAGAGGGAGTCGTGTCTGACGTGGCGCTGCTGCTATAGGTGATGTACAGGGAGGGCTATACTTCATGTTAAACATAAATATATAGCCTACTGATACAGCAAAGACCACGGGTGCATCTCCATCAGCTCCTGGTTCAGTAGTCAGGGGATAAGGTCATAAGTCAATGGGCTGATCCCTGATCAGTGCCCAGACTACTGAACTAGGGCTGATTGAGACGCACCCGATGTCGGCAGTATTGATGGCAAAATAGGCTACAGAATATTTTGTTTCTGTATTGACAGGTGCGATATTTGAAAATCGAGAACATTTATGTCAAAACCTAGAGGCTTTCAAACATCAAAATATCATTTTTTAATATATTCTTGTCAAAATGACAAACAGCTTTTCCTATAGTATTCTATTCTGCCTGGAAACGCTTCCAAACACACTTATGCTCTGATCGTTGTTCTGTCCCTAATTGTGTGTCATAATTGTATGGCTGTGGTCTGCCATATGAGTATTAATAAACATTCATAATGTCCTCAGCGTCCGAACTGTCATTGCGATCCATTGTTTTCCTATCGCTGAAATTCACCGCACTCCGTCCGGTTTTGGCATTTTTAGATGCGGAAGTAAAATGTTCTCACAAAAACGACTCCAAAAGTCTTAATAGCATATTTATAAGTATATTTTATAGAAAATCTAGTTCATAAACATTATTTTTCTATACATTGACTCACTGGAGTCTCTAACCTGCAATATGCCCTTTAACTTTTGTAAGACATTAATTTTTTTCACAAAGCCCGTATGCGAGGAGGCGTGATATCTAGTGAATAATGATGGGGAGGACAAAAGAACATAATCACCCGCATAATGAGCTGCATGATGAATGAGCTTCATACCTGACTGAGAGAGCAAAAAAATGCTCTTCTTATTTAGTTGAAATTGTACTTATCTAGTAAATGCATCTTGATTTAAGAATGTTTAAATATTTAGACTAGAAACAAGACAAAAATGACTAAGAAGAGCATTTAAATGTGTACTATTTTTTATGTTTTTGAAAGTAGTCTCATGCGACCGCTGACTTGAGAGGGTTAATCAATTATACATGACAGTTAATCGTTAGAAACTCACACAGGTGTCCTCATCTAAAGACCATCTGCTCAGGAAAGCTTGTCCTGTCCTCTCTCTCTGTCAGGCGCGCGGTTTGTCTCCGCAGTGGGTCTTCAGCGCACGAGGCGACTTCAGCAGAGCGGCGCAAAACCTGCACGAGGCCATCAAGAACAGCGACATTCAGGACGAAAGACTGGCCAGACTCTACAACACACGCATTATGAGGGTGAACACACACATCAGGAGTAATTCTCTAAGGAAAAAAAACAATCATTTACTCGCCGTCATGTCATTCCGAACTCAAAGGCACAGAGTGTAGGGGTGTAGCACAAAATGGCTGCCGACTTAAGGGCGAGTAAATGATACCAGGCAATGTTGGATTGAACGAGTGCACTCAATAACGTCCACTACGTTTTGGACACCACTACAAATGGCTGTCGCCTCAAATAGTGCCCTATTTATGGGTATATGGGGCGATTTCGTACCGGAAATAGTTATTTTGGTATTGCATAATCATAAATCATAAATCTTTTTTTTTTTACTTTTGAAATTAAGGTTATTTGCTGGTGAAAAACAAGAATTAAGGAAGCAGAAATTTGAAGCCAAAAAAATTAAGAATATAAAAAGAGTAAGAACTTTATAAGAATGCAAGGCTTCGTTATTATTGACCTAGTCTGAAACAAAAACAATGCCTTTATTAAACTAATCAGGAAAGAAAAAGGATTTACTGATAATATATACTGCTTATTCCATATGATATGTGGAAAAAATGTGTTTAAAGATCAGCTTCCTGATCTTTAGGCTTCATGACTCAAGAGCTTGCTTTTGAAAGCTTCATAGGTAGTCTTGTACATTTAAAATCATAAGAAAATAAAAAACTTACATTTCCACATATTTTGAAAATCGAATTAAGGAAATAGTTCTTTGATTAATTTGACAAATACACTTTTGGTAAAGTATATCAAGGTTAATATGTGGCATACATTCAATTAATTAAATAAAAGGAAAAATGTAATGCAGTTGGTGAGATGGTGGTCCAGTGGGTTAAACCATGGAACTGATATGCAGAAGGTTTGCTGGTTTGATCCCAGCGGTCTCCACTAGTGTGTCCTTGAGCAAGGCACTTTACTCCATGTTGCTCCAGGGGGATTGTCCCTGTAATGGTGCGTTCACACCGGACGCGATTGACGCGATTTGCGCGAGTGATTTACATGTTAAGTCAATGCAGAGACGCGAAATGGCATTCTGCGGCGCGATTCGCGCGAATGAGGCGGCGTTAACCAATCAGGAGCTACTCTAGTAGTGACAACAATGAGGAGAAAATCTGTATATTAATATCTGGTTCAGACAATATGATTATCACTGTGATAACATTAAATGACATGAAAAACAACCCAGTCTCTTTTTGTTAAATGCAAGTTTATGTACGATCAATAATACAAAAGTATAAGTAAAAGGTGTAAGAAGCTACACATGAAATAAAGCAAACAATTCAGTCAAACATTCAAAGTCAGAGCTAGTCGGCTACAACGCTAACGTAAAGTTAAATAGCCTAAAAATAGAAAAAGTAATGAAACTTCACTTTGCCCTCAGCCTAAACGATTCGCCAGGGAACAAATTATAGATCCATGAGAGCAAAGATCGCCCGTTAAAAGACGAATTATAGCTCGAGACGCCACAGAGACACCAGAGCCAGCGGCTGAAGGACTGGCCGAGGAAAGGCTGCTCTCGCCGGGGTTAATGAGCGCTGAGCGCCGCTGATCCACTGGAGCTCACAACTCCGAAAACGCCAGATAAAATGTACAAATAGACACTCTTTATATAAATAAACCACAGATTTGAGCTTTAAACAACTACATTATTGACTGAAAAAGTCTTAAAACTACGTTTTGTCACACATTAATAGTAGATTTTAACAAAAAAAGACGTGTAAACACAGCCCATGTCAGCCATTACTCAACGAGACGAGCCGCTGGCAGAAGCCCCGCCTATGACGCGAACGCACGTCTGTTGTGAAGACCGAATGAAGCGAATAAACTCAAAGTGTTCAAGCGTCCACCTTCGTGCGAATAGCACGATTTATTCACGTCAATCGCGTCCGGTGTGAACGCACCATAATAAGGGCACTGTAATGTGGCGTTCACACCGGACGCTTATCGCGCGAAGGTGGACACTTGAACATTTTGAGTTTACTCGGTTCATTCGCACGTGAAATTCGCGTGTGACAACTACACAACAGACGAGAAAAATTCGCTCAAGTTGAAAAATCTGAACTCTGGCGGATATTTTGCGCCGCGTTAACCAATCACGAGCTTGCTCTAGTAGTGACGCATTTACAAGCGGAGGCAGAAATCCCAACAACAATGGAGGCCAAGATAATCGTGGAAATGTGGGTGGGTCCTCTCAGAAAAAAAATTACTGGAGATGCCATTTACATTAAGTACTGTGCAATTATACGGCTTTGTTTGCTAAACGTCTGGTTTGGAAAGACAAAATTATGGAAATCGCTTTATCACTGAGAGTGGCAATAGTGTAGGGGTAAGACGCATAGCATCAAGTTTTGACGCAAATCTACCCACGGTTCGAATCCTCCTTTTGCCGAACTCACTCCATTTTCCCATCACATATCAGATCGGAAAGGCATTTTTTTTTTTTAAATGAAGAAAATATTAGAAAAGTGTAAATAAAGCATCTAACGTGTTTAATAATAAGTGTTTATCGGTTAGGGCCAAATACAGGGGTAAGTAAACAGACATGTGCTGAATTAGAGACCTAAAAGTGAGTGGGTCCAATATCATTGATCGTAAAAAGTGGGTGGGTCTTGTCCCGCCCACATACAATGGTTCCAACGCCCATGATCCTATCACTACAGGAACAGGAATTAAAAGGATCTTGCTTGGAAGAAAGTGAGTTATTGTGAGCCAAGTGAGCCATTTCACAACGAGACTGGACCAGAAAAAAAGAGCCAGAGCAGCGGCAAATGTGAGAAGGACTAGCCGAGGAAAGGCGGGTCTCGCCGGGTAAACGAGCGCGGAATGTCACTGATCGCCTGGATCTCACAACTCCGAAAACGCCAGATAAAATGCTCAAATAGGCTCTTTTTATAAATTAACCACAGATTTGAGCTTTAAACAACTATATTATCGCCTGAAAAAGTCTTTAAGATACGTTTTGTCACACATTAATAGTAGTATTTTTTACAAAAAAGACGAGCTGGCTCATATAGGCTCATATAGAAGCCCCTCCCATGACGCGAATTCGCTCTGTTGTGTAGTTGTCACGCGCCAATTTCATGCGCGATTCGCGCAAATTTCACACGCAAATGAAGCGAGTAAACTCAAAATGTTCAAGCGTCCACCTTCGCGCGAATCGAGTCCGGTGTGAACGCCACATAATGGTGCGTTCACACCGGACGCGATTCGCGCGAGTGATTTACATGTTAAGTCAATGCAGAGACGCGAAATGGCATTCGGCGGCGAGATTCGCGCAAATGAGGCAAATAGTACAAAAAAGACGTCAAGTGACCGAGACGAGCTGGCTCATCTAGGCTCATATAGGGTAGAAGCCCCTCCCATGACGCGAATTCGCGTCTGTTGTGTAGTTGTCACACGCGAATTTCATGCGCGAATGAAGCGAGTAAACTCAAAATGTTCAAGCGTCCACCTTCGTGCGAATCGCGTCCGGTGTGAACGCCACATAAGTCGCTTTGGATAAAAGCGTCTGCCAAATGCGTAAATGTAAATGCAATTAAACTAAATGGTTCACATTTGCTTGACCCTATTTGGGAAATACAGATGTGTATATAAGTGTGCGTGTTTGTTTACATGAAATATTTCATTTTCTAAAGATTTTTTTCAGGTTTTCAGGAATTACACCTTTTAAGAGAAATTCCTGAATTTGTAAATAAAACTTAAAATAATCCATATTTCTATCTGACACAATCGTGTTTCTGGTACGGATGGAGTAATGACAAGCACACCCTCACACTGTGTTTCCTGCGCACAGGTGGAATACTACTTCCTGTCGCAGTACGTTTCGGTGGTGGAGACGCCGTTCCGGCACGTGTTCCACGGGCGTGGCGATCACACGCTGAGCGCGCTGGCCGATCATCTGTCGCTCCTGCGCTCCGACCCGCAGCGGTTCGACGAGGCCCGCTTCCGCCGCCAGCTGGCGCTCTTCACCTGGACGCTGCAGGGCGCCGCCAACGCGCTCAGCGGAGACGTCTGGAACATAGACAACCCTCTCTAGAGCAGCTCCAGCGTTTATTTATACAGCAGAAGAGTTCACTCTCATTCCAGGGCTATTCTAAAACCCTCACGTCCATCCTTTCAGCAGAACAAAGAAACTCAGTCGAGTGAATGATGGCCGAATGTTCATTATTGGGTCCGTTAACGCCTCAGTAACGGTGATGTTAAAGCTACACTGTGTGATATTTCCCCCATCTAGCGGTGAAAAGGTATATGACCATCCAGGAAATATTAGTTTCTGTTCCTCCCGATCCCGATTTTGTTTGAACTCCTACGGTGGCCGATTTAGTCCAAGATTAACATGGCTTCCAGTTCGACCTCGTCCATTAGTGTTCCTTCAAGTGATGAGGTTACTTTAGAAAACTATTATAATTTGCAGTTATTTAATTTGTCAGTTAACATGTAGGTTATGACATCTATGTAAAATGAATAATAGTTTTACGTTTTCGTAATTTATTTACCATTTGATTGCTAACATCAGCTATCAGGTTCCCAGACGAATGCAAGCTAATCTTAGTGAAGTAACTTTTATCAGCGCTATCGTTATTCTGTATATTGTACGACATCACTAGCGTAAGGCGAAGTTTACATTGTAGGCTATATCGACACGGTGCCATCGAGTGTTAAAATGCGAAAGGCGAAGCTTGAATTTGCGGGTATGTCCCTCTTTGGCTAATGTACTTTCAAGATGGAGGGGCAACATGGCGACCCCCATTCGAACCCCTTACCCGTATGTATTTTCAATGGCATATTACGAGAATACTTTATTACTTGAAAGAAGTAAATATACATTAATGAGCACATATATTTTTGAAAGAACTAAGTGTTTTTAGCTAAGAATAAACTAAAAAAGTTACACAGTGTAGCTTTAAGACCAAATTCAGGATATAAGTTAAAAACATACAGAGTAGAGGCAAGCAGAAGAGTCACGTTTCACATTTAAGTATTTTCCCCGTCATTAAGGACACGCTTAACATGCAAATGAGTGTGTTCTGTTCATATTCTAGGGCCCTATGAACATTTTTTATTTTAAAATTCCGTTTTATTGCGTTTTTTCTGTTTTTACTCCATTTTAATGGTTAAATTAAATTTCGGCAATCAATTAATTGAAATCCTGAAACAATTTAACAACAATTTATTAAAAGTTACAAAAAATAGGGCCCTATGAAATACAGTTTTCTGTTTTTCAAGTATTCTGGATTGCATTTTAATTGTTTAATTTAACATTTAAAATCATGTCTAATTAATTGAATTCATAAAAACAACAACTTTTATTTTAATTTTTTAGGGCAGTACAATTTTTATTCAAATTTTTTTTTCTTTTTTTCTCTCAAAATTCTCTGTTTTGTATTTATTTTTTTCTGGTAATCAAATTAAGGCATAAAACATAAAAATTCAGTTTTATTTTTTTCCATATTGCGTTTTTTCCGTTAATATTTTTTTGGACTCCATTTTAATGTAATTAATTAATTAATTGAAATCCTGAAACAATTTAACAACAATTTATTAAAAGTTACAAAAAGTTTGCATTGTAATTGTTTAATTTAATATTCAAAAAGCATGTCTAATTAATTGAATTAATAAAAACAACAACTTTTATTTTTTAGGGCCTTTTTATTTTGTATTATTCTTTGTGTATTTAAATTTTTTCTGGTAATCAAATGAAGGCATAAACATTCATTTAATTGATCTTTTAATCATATGAAATATATATATATATATATTTCTTGTCAAACAAAGTGCTGCACAATGAGCTTTACCATTTAAATTAAAAGAAAAATTGATTATACCTTAAAAAAATAAAAGGTTTTAATAATGTATTATTATTAGTGTTAGTATTATGATGAAATTCTGCTGTGCAAAAGTAATACATTTCTGTCAGTTTCTTCAAGTTAAACCAGACTTTTATTTTGACGGGTTGCCGTGAAGAGCTTTGAGCTTCTGTGTTTATGATTATGTTTATGAATATTACGGGTTCTTCTGCTCACAGTATGTTTTATTAATAATCTCTATACTGAATTTGGTCTTTTAGCATCTATTAATCCACAGTAATGGGCGTTTTACACCACTAGTCATCCATTGAGATTGTTAGCGTTAGCGTTTTAGAATATCCCGCATTTGATCACATCGTGTGTTTTCGACTGTGATTTACTAATATGCCCTTTTTTCTCGTCTTATCTGAATATATTCTCGTAAATTAATTTGTTAATTAACAATTATGATTGAGAAGAGATTTTTTTGTTATTACTGCGTGATAATGAGACTCTTATGAATGTGTGCGGTAGTTATCGAGAGCAGTGACTCTCATAATTATGACAGTCATGCTGTCGTCCAATCAAAAAGCAGCATCTGCTGTCAATCAACTCTGATGTCAGAACTCCGCCCTCAGACTGTGAGCTTATTGGTGCGTTCGCCATGTTGTAAGCACTGTAATTGTGAGGTTCCAGTCCTCCTAGTACTCGTAATTGCAAGTGGGAAACTGGGAATTTGTATCGGATTCATTTTAGTGTTGCTTTAGAATCAGATCATTCACGCATGTTGGCATCTCAAAATCCCGCGGGATTTGACCTGTAGATCAGGTGCAAGATGTGTGTGTGTACCTGATCATCTGTCTCTGTGTTGATTTAGCCAGTTTTCACAACATGCTGTATTTCATTTCAATAAACATGTTTTCTCTCTCTCAGATAGCAGTTTTATTAACCCTCTGGTGGTTTTGAAATGTAAAAAATCACAGCTTCATCAGAATGATATGAAACTTGGTGATTTTTATAGCATTAGGGATGTAAACACACACAAAAATTGTTTACATGCTAATTGGTCGTAAAAAAAAAAAGTAGGGTTCATTGTCTTGGGTCATAAATGACCGACCGTAGGAAATAAATGGGAAATCTGCAAAAACACATTCTCAGAATATTTGTGTGTACAATCTACAAATCGGCCACAATGCTGACAAAACACAGTAGTGAAGGGGTGACACTCTCAAACATATGATATTGACACACTTATACACACACACACACACACCTGTGAAAAACTGAACTTATGATATGAATTTTGATGAGACCGCAACACCGGTGTGTTTCTGTTTTAAAATCACAGCTTCATCGGTGCACAAATACACAGCAGTGAAGGGGTGACACTCTCAAGCATCAAGAGTGTGATATTGACACACACACACACACTTATACCAGTCCTTCCAGAAAAATGCTGCTTTTTTTGTGATTGTTGTGGGCAAAAATGCTTGATTATGCGGGACGTTTTCTTAAAAAATGCGATGGAAAATGCGGATATTTATGCGATAAAACGTACAAAAACTGCGGTTTGATGAAAAAGAGAAAAAAAGCTAATATTTTTAATTGAATATTTAAGTTCTCATCTTGTTTTATTGAAGACCTTAATAAACACACGGCTCAATTTGGACCGATTTCAAAACATCATGAAGCTTCGAAGCGTTATGAGTCAGTGAGTCAATTCATGATTCGGATCGCGTGTCAAACTGCTGAAATACGAGACTTTGGCGATCCGAACCGCTGAATCGACTCACTGATTCATAACGCTCTGAACCGCTGAATCGACTCACTGACTCATAACACTCTGAACCGCTGAATCGACTCACTGATTCATAACGCTCTGAACCGCTGAATCGACTCACTGACTCATAACGCTCTGAACCGCTGAATCGACTCACTGATTCATAACGCTCTGAACTGCTGAATCAACTCACTGACTCATAACGCTCTGAACCACTGAATCGACTCACTGATTCATAACGCTCTGAACCGCTGAATCAACTCACTGATTCATAACGCTCTGAACCACTGAATCGACTCACTGATTCATAACGCTCTGAACCGCTGAATCGACTCACTGATTCATAACGCTCTGAACCACTGAATCGACTCACTGATTCATAACACTCTGAAACACTGAATCGACTCACTGATTCATAACGCTCTGAACCGCTGAATCGACTCACTGATTCATAACGCTCTGAACCGCTGAATCGACTCACTGATTCATAACGCTCTGAACCGCTGAATCGACTCACTGATTCATAACACTCTGAACCGCTGAATCGACTCACTGATTCATAACGCTCTGAACCGCTGAATCGACTCACTGATTCATAACGCTCTGAACCACTGAATCGACTCACTGATTCATAACACTCTGAAACACTGAATCGACTCACTGATTCATAACGCTCTGAACCGCTGAATCGACTCACTGATTCATAACGCTCTGAACCGCTGAATCGACTCACTGATTCATAACGCTCTGAACCGCTGAATCGACTCACTGATTCATAACGCTCTGAACCGCTGAATCGACTCACTGATTCATAACGCTCTGAACCGCTGAATCGACTCACTGATTCATAATGCTCTGAACCGCTGAATCGACTCACTGATTCATAACGCTCTGAACCGCTGAATCGACTCACTGATTCATAACGCTTCAAACCGCTGAATCGACTCACTGACTCATAACGCTCTGAACCGCTGAATCGACTCACTGATTCATAACGCTCTGAACCGCTGAATCGACTCACTGATTCATAATGCTCTGAACCGCTGAATCGACTCACTGATTCATAACGCTCTGAACCGCTGAATCGACTCACTGATTCATAACGCTCTGAACCGCTGAATCGACTCACTGATTCATAACGCTCTGAACCGCTGAATCGACTCACTGATTCATAATGCTCTGAACCGCTGAATCGACTCACTGATTCATAACGCTCTGAACCGCTGAATCGACTCACTGATTCATAACGCTTCAAACCGCTGAATCGACTCACTGATTCATAACGCTTCAAACCGCTGTACTTTTTTTCATTTAATTTTGCAATAAAATATAATTGTATCCATTTTAATTATTATTATTGGATTATGTTTTATTTCTTGAACACCTATTCATATTTTTAAGACATTTGAAATTGTCTATTATCTTCTGTTGGAGCTGGAGGAGAAAAAAAAAAGAAAAAAAACGCTATGAAATGAAAAATATTCATGACGCTGTTATAAAATAATTTGAGTGAGTATTAACACTTCATGACGTTTTAATGACAAATTCAACTTGTACCTCTGAAAAAATTAATGACATTATAAAGTCCTCAGTCAACGTCAAAACCAACCAGTTTAATGTAATGTTAACCCATAAAGCCAAGTCCTTTCTTAAATGTGATAATTGATCTGCTATGTCATGTTTATGACAGATTTATGACAGGTTTTGTTCTCTTACACTAAAAAAAAAAAGGTTCTATTTGGCACCAAAAATGGTTCTTGGCTCGTAATCATAGGGGAACCTTTTTAAGTGCTATATAGCACCAATTTTGGTGCCTCAGTGGTTCTTCAGTGGTTCTTCAGAGGTTCTTCAGAGGTTCTTCAGAGGTTCTTCAGAGGTTCTTCAGTGGTTCTTCAGTGGTTCTTCAGCGGTTCTTCAGCGGTTCTTCAGCGGTTCTTCAGCGGTTCTTCAGCGGTTCTTCAGTGATTCTTCAGTGGTTCTTCAGTGGTTCTTCAGTGGTTCTTCAGCGGTTCTTCAGCGGTTCTTCAGTGATTCTTCAGTGGTTCTTCAGCGGTTCTTCAGAGGTTCTTCAGTGGTTCTTCAGAGGTTCTTCAGTGGTTCTTCAGTGGTTCTTCAGCGGTTCTTCAGCGGTTCTTCAGCGGTTCTTCAGTGATTCTTCAGTGGTTCTTCAGTGGTTCTTCAGCGGTTCTTCAGCGGTTCTTCAGCGGTTCTTCAGCGGTTCTTCAGTGATTCTTCAGTGGTTCTTCAGTGGTGCTTCAGCGGTTCTTCAGCGGTTCTTCAGCGGTTCTTCAGCGGTTCTTCAGCGGTTCTTCAGAGGTTCTTCAGAGGTTCTTCAGAGGTTCTTCAGCGGTTCTTCAGTGGTTCTTCAGCGGTTCTTCAGCGGTTCTTCAGCGGTTCTTCAGTGGTTCTTCAGCGGTTCTTCAGTGATTCTTCAGTGGTTCTTCAGTGGTTCTTCAGCGGTTCTTCAGCGGTTCTTCAGCGGTTCTTCAGAGGTTCTTCAGTGGTTCTTCAGTGGTTCTTCAGCGGTTCTTCAGAGGTTCTTCAGCGGTTCTTCAGCGATTCTTCAGTGGTTCTTCAGTGGTTCTTCAGCGGTTCTTCAGCGGTTCTTCAGCGGTTCTTCAGTGGTTCTTCAGCGGTTCTTCAGAGGTTCTTCAGTGGTTCTTCAGTGGTTCTTCAGCGGTTCTTCAGCGGTTCTTCAGCGGCTCTTCAGCGGTTCTTCAGCGGTTCTTCAGAGGTTCTTCAGAGGTTCTTCAGCGGTTCTTCAGCGGTTCTTCAGCGGTTCTTCAGAGGTTCTTCAGTGGTTCTTCAGCGGTTCTTCAGTGGTTCTTCAGCGGTTCTTCAGTGGTTCTTCAGTGGTTCTTCAGCGGTTCTTCAGAGGTGCTATATAGCACCTTAGTCAAAGAACCGGTGAAGAACCATGGAAGCACCAAAATTAAAAAAAGGTTCCCCTATGATTACGTATCAAGAACCATTTTTGGTGCCATATAGAACCTTTTTTTTTTAGAGTGTAGTAATGTCAAGTTGTCATGACAAAGACATCTCAATTAATGTCATCTTTGCATTTGACAGTTGTCCTGAACATGCATACAAACTCCTTCATATTCAAGACACGTGTCATGTTATGATTATGAAGGTGTCCTGTCAGTCTCATGCACACCCCTTCAAGTAAAGTGTTACCAATGAAGGTTATTTTTGTATTACTTGGTTGGCCGATCAGTGAATATAACCACAAACCATACACAAACACACACTTTACGAGCCCTGGCATTACAAGTCCGAGTCTGATCCCGAATGAACCAATAACAGCTTCTCCAGCCTGTGACCGCGCAATCAATAGATATCAAACCATCTGTAACAATACTAACACACATAAACACATGTTTTACTCACATCAGTGTGTTGCAGCGTTGTGTTTTAATCTCAATCTGTCTGCAAATCCAGTCTCCACGTGTCTTGTTTACAAACGAATCCACGGTGAAATGAAGGAACAAACGCACAATATCTTACGCACGTGAGCTGGGACGTCATTACAAATCAAGTTCAACCACACATTCCTAATAGTAGAATCTGAAGGAAGCTTATGCAGGGACTGTGTTCTTTCACAACCAGGCACAGCGCAATATATTACTCTCTTCCAGTGTCAATTTCGTTGACGAATAATTTTCGTCAATGACCTTTTTTCACTGACGAAAACGAGACGATAACTAAATAAAAACTAGTGTTGGATGACTCGATTAGGGAAGAGATGGGGTCAGAACTGATGTCCTGTGTCACAGATGCGCACATAAACGTGCTGATCTAACCGCTGGAGAACACACGGCCTACAGGCACACACACCAATCCAGCGCTCCAGAGCGGCTCAATCAATAACACACACTTATGCCAGACTATTGCTTATGAACTAATGCTGATGAATAATGACAGTGTTTACTTTACGATGTTTATATAGTAATGTGTTTTAGACGGTTGTAACAATGCATATTTATCTCCTCATCTGAACTTGAATGAGCTCCTGCAACTGCAATAGAGGCGCAGACATTTCAAAATAAGAGTCCCGGTGTATTTCCAGCTGGTTTATAATTAAAAGTCACGCATTATATATTCGTTTTTGCTTACACAATAAACTGTGTTTAGTTTCATTCCCATTTAATTCACAGTCAGGAGGAAAGACCAGCATTTGACACATATTCAATAAAGTATCAGGGTTATAATAGTTCACTAAAAATCTTCATTACTTGAAATTAAATAAATGTTAACTGAAATAAAATAAAAAACTTATTTGAAGCTTCAGCTTAACCTGATATGGCCTACTGACTAAAACAGAAATACAAAGTTATAAAAACTATATAGATGTTTTTAAAAACAGACACAAAAGTGAATTGAGCTCTTTCG
>CM042248.1:54273054-54290554 GCA_023566225.1 Romanogobio albipinnatus
GAGAGGAGTGTGTGCAGTGATGATGTTCAGGGTGAGTGTTGACAGTGAGAGGAGTGTGTGCAGTGATGATGTTCAGGGTGAGTGTTGACAGTGAGAGGAGTGTGTGCAGTGATGATGTTCAGGGTGAGTGTTGACAGCGAGAGGAGTGTGTGCAGTGATGATGTTCAGGGTGAGTGTTGACAGCGAGAGGAGTGTGTGCAGTGATGATGTTCAGGGTGAGTTTTGACAGCGAGAGGAGTGTGTGCAGTGATGATGTTCAGGGTGAGTGTTGACAGCGAGAGGAGTGTGTGCAGTGATGATGTTCAGGGTGAGTGTTGACAGTGAGAGGAGTGTGTGCAGTGATGATGTTCAGGGTGAGTGTTGACAGTGAGAGGAGTGTGTGCAGTGATGATGTTCAGGGTGAGTGTTGACAGCGAGAGGAGTGTGTGCAGTGATGATGTTCAGGGTGAGTGTTGACAGTGAGAGGAGTGTGTGCAGTGATGATGTTCAGGGTGAGTGTTGACAGCGAGAGGAGTGTGTGCAGTGATGATGTTCAGGGTGAGTGTTGACAGTGAGAGGAGTGTGTGCAGTGATGATGT
This sequence comes from Romanogobio albipinnatus, assembly GCA_023566225.1. NCBI lineage: Eukaryota > Metazoa > Chordata > Actinopteri > Cypriniformes > Gobionidae > Romanogobio > Romanogobio albipinnatus. The sequence continues at coordinate 54,273,633 of CM042248.1, forward strand.
TCAGGGTGAGTGTTGACAGTGAGAGGAGTGTGTGCAGTGATGATGTTCAGGGTGAGTGTTGACAGTGAGAGGAGTGTGTGCAGTGATGATGTTCAGGGTGAGTGTTGACAGCGAGAGGAGTGTGTGCATTGATGATGTTCAGGGTGAGTGTTGACAGCGAGAGGAGTGTGTGCAGTGATGATGTTCAGGGTGAGTGTTGACAGCGAGAGGAGTGTGTGCAGTGATGATGTTCAGGGTGAGTGTTGACAGCGAGAGGAGTGTGTGCAGTGATGATGTTCAGGGTGAGTGTTGACAGCGAGAGGAGTGTGTGCATTGATGATGTTCAGGGTGAGTGTTGACAGCGAGAGGAGTGTGTGCAGTGATGATGTTCAGGGTGAGTGTTGACAGCGAGAGGAGTGTGTGCAGTGATGATGTTCAGGGTGAGTGTTGACAGCGAGAGGAGTGTGTGCATTGATGATGTTCAGGGTGAGTGTTGACAGCGAGAGGAGTGTGTGCAGTGATGATGTTCAGGGTGAGTGTTGACAGTGAGAGGAGTGTGTGCAGTGATGATGTTCAGGGTGAGTGTTGACAGCGAGAGGAGTGTCTGCAGTGATGATGTTCAGGGTGAGTGTTGACAGTGAGAGGAGTGTGTGCAGTGATGATGTTCAGGGTGAGTGTTGACAGCGAGAGGAGTGTGTGCAGTGATGATGTTCAGGGTGAGTGTTGACAGTGAGAGGAGTGTGTGCAGTGATGATGTTCAGGGTGAGTGTTGACAGTGAGAGGAGTGTGTGCAGTGATGATGTTCAGGGTGAGTGTTGACAGTGAGAGGAGTGTGTGCAGTGATGATGTTCAGGGTGAGTGTTGACAGTGAGAGGAGTGTGTGCAGTGATGATGTTCAGCGTGAGTGTTGACAGTGAGAGGAGTGTGTGCAGTGATGATGTTCAGGGTGAGTGTTGACAGTGAGAGGAGTGTGTGCAGTGATGATGTTCAGGGTGAGTGTTGACAGTGAGAGGAGTGTGTGCAGTGATGATGTTCAGGGTGAGTGTTGACAGTGAGAGGAGTGTGTGCAGTGATGATGTTCAGGGTGAGTGTTGACAGTGAGAGGAGTGTGTGCAGTGATGATGTTCAGGGTGAGTGTTGACAGTGAGAGGAGTGTGTGCAGTGATGATGTTCAGGGTGAGTGTTGACAGCGAGAGGAGTGTGTGCATTGATGATGTTCAGGGTGAGTGTTGACAGCGAGAGGAGTGTGTGCAGTGATGATGTTCAGGGTGAGTGTTGACAGCGAGAGGAGTGTGTGCAGTGATGATGTTCAGGGTGAGTGTTGACAGCGAGAGGAGTGTGTGCAGTGATGATGTTCAGGGTGAGTGTTGACAGTGTGAGGAGTGTGTGCATTGATGATGTTCAGGGTGAGTGTTGACAGCGAGAGGAGTGTGTGCAGTGATGATGTTCAGGGTGAGTGTTGACAGTGAGAGGAGTGTGTGCAGTGATGATGTTCACGGTGAGTGTTGACAGTGAGAGGAGTGTGTGCAGTGATGATGTTCAGGGTGAGTGTTGACAGTGAGAGGAGTGTGTGCAGTGATGATGTTCAGGGTGAGTGTTGACAGTGAGAGGAGTGTGTGCAGTGATGATGTTCAGGGTGAGTGTTGACAGTGAGAGGAGTGTGTGCAGTGATGATGTTCAGGGTGAGTGTTGACAGCGAGAGGAGTGTGTGCAGTGATGATGTTCAGGGTGAGTGTTGACAGCGAGAGGAGTGTGTGCAGTGATGATGTTCAGGGTGAGTGTTGACAGCGAGAGGAGTGTGTGCAGTGATGATGTTCAGGGTGAGTGTTGACAGCGAGAGGAGTGTGTGCAGTGATGATGTTCAGGGTGAGTGTTGACAGCGAGAGGAGTGTGTGCAGTGATGATGTTCAGGGTGAGTGTTGACAGTGAGAGGAGTGTGTGCAGTGATGATGTTTAGGGTGAGTGTTGACAGTGAGAGGAGTGTGTGCAGTGATGATGTTCAGGGTGAGTGTTGACAGAATGGCAGAAATGGCAGGACAATCACTGCCGCTACTAAAGATTGCTTTTTAAATACTCTTCCTCATCAGTATCATCTCCTCAGCAACCCAGATAGCATAGAAGAACTCGATGTTGCAACAGAAACTATTGACTCTCTCTTTTCCAGTACTTTAGACACAGTTGCTCCTCTGCGCTTAAAGAAGATTAAAGAAAATAGTCCAACACCGTGGTACAACGAGCACACCCGGGCCCTTAAAACAGCAGCCAGAAAAATGGAGCGCAGCTGGAAGAAAACAAAACTAGAGGTCTTTCGAAATTCGTGGAAAGAGCATATGATCGCATACAGAAAGGCCGTAAAAACTGCTAGATCCGCTTATTTCTCAACTCTCTTGGAAGAAAACAAACACAACCCAAGGTATTTATTCGATACAGTGGCTAAATTAACCAAAAATAAAGCTTCAACTTCTGATGATTGTAAACAGCACAGCAGTAATGACTTTATGAACTACTTCACATGTAAAATTGATAATATTAGGAAGAAAATTTTAACCATGCAGCTGTCTACTACAGTATCACATCAGACAGAGCATTGTAGTGTCACTGAGGAAAAATTACAATCATTCACTGCTATAGGAGAAGAAGAATTGGCTAAACTCATTAAATCATCAAAATCAACAACATGTATGCTTGACCCTGTACCGACTAGGCTATTAAAAGAGATGCTACCAGAGGTCATAGATCCTCTTCTTAATATCATTAATTCATCTTTGTCATTAGGATATGTACCGAAAACTTTTAAGTTGGCTATTATTAAACCACTTATTAAAAAACCGCAACTTGATCCTACAGAATTAGTCAATTATAGACCAATCTCAAATCTACCCTTTCTGTCAAAAATACTTGAAAAGGCAGTGTCCTCACAATTATGTTCCTTTTTAGAAAGAAATGGTATCTGTGAGGATTTCCAGTCAGGATTTAGACCGTATCATAGTACTGAGACTGCTCTCATCAGAGTTACAAATGATTTACTCTTATCATCCGATCGTGGCTGTATCTCTCTATTAGTGTTACTCGATCTTAGCGCTGCATTTGATACCATCGACCACAACATTCTTTTGAATAGACTCGAAAATTATGTAGGTATTAGTGGAATTGCTTTATCATGGTTTAAATCATACCTATGCGACCGTTATCAGTTTGTAGCAGTAAATGAAGAGATGTCACACCGATCGCAAGTTCAGTATGGAGTACCACAAGGCTCAGTGCTAGGACCGCTACTCTTCACCCTGTACATGCTACCACTGGGAGATATTATTAGGAAGCATGGCATTAGTTTTCATTGTTATGCTGACGATACTCAGCTCTATATTTCTTCACGCCCTGAAGAAACTTACCAATTCACAAGATTAACGGAATGCATAGCCGCCATAAAACATTGGATGACTGGTAATTTCCTGCAACTCAATTCAGAAAAAACTGAATTTTTAATTATTGGACAAAAAAGCTCCACAAGTAGTAACCTAGAATACTGTCTAACACTTGATGGCTGCTCTGTCAAGTCTTCGTCGTCAGTGAGGAACCTGGGTGTGCTCTTTGATACCAATCTTTCGTTTGAAAGCCACGTTTCTAGCATCTGTAAAACTGCTTTCTACCATCTTAAAAATATATCAAAATTACGGCACATGCTCTCAATGCAAAATGCTGAACAGTTAGTTCATGCGTTCATGACCTCAAGGCTAGATTATTGTAATGCTCTATTGGGTGGTTGCCCTGCTCGCTTAATAAATAAACTCCAGCTGGTCCAAAACGCAGCAGCTCGAGTACTTACTAGAACCAGGAAGTATGACCATATTAGCCCAGTTCTGTCAACATTGCACTGGCTACCTATTAAACATCGCATACATTTTAAAATCTTGCTTATTACTTACAAAGCACTAAATGGTTTAGCTCCCCAATACTTGAGCGAGCTCTTAACATATTATACTCCATCACGTCTACTGCGATCTCTAAATTCTGGCCAGTTGTTAATACCAAGAATATCCAAATCAACTGCAGGCGGTCGATCCTTTTCCTATTTAGCTCCTAAACTCTGGAACAGTCTTCCTAGCACTGTTCGGGAAGCAGACACACTCTGTCAGTTTAAATCTAGACTAAAAACACATCTCTTTACTGTGGCATACACATAAAACACTTTATCAATTAATTCATTGTTAGGCTGCATTAACTAGGTCAGCCGGAACCGGGAACACTTCCCATAACACCTGATGTACTCGTTACATCATCAGAAGAATGGCATCTACGCTAATGATATTCTCTCTGTTTTATCCCGAGGTTTACTGCAGTCAGCCAGATCCGGGCCGTATCCTAATCAGATGGTGGACCAGAGAAGACCAACACAGGACCCCGAAGTGTCTGCAGAGACCGTGTCAATTATCCTCCCCCTGCAACTGCCTCATCGACACGGCATCTAAATAAACCCGTCACCAGTGTGATGACTCCGATTGTTCGAATATTACCATTAAATAATACTTAAATCGATATGTCATCCGCAATAAACCCGTCTCCAGCGTGTTGCCTCCGATCATTCGAATATTGCACTTTAATAATTATTTAATCAACATCATCCTTAATAAACCCGTCTCCAGCGTGTTGCCTCCGGTCCTTTGAATATTCCGATCTATTATGACCTCTGACCTGTAAAGCAGCCAGAATAATAATAATAATAATAATAATAATAATACGTTGTTTGTAAATTGGCCAGAGGAGAACTGGCACCCCGACTGAGCCTGGTTTCTCCCAAGGTTTATTTTTCTCCATTAGGTCACCTGATGGGGTTTTGGTTTCCTTGCCACTGTTGCCTCTGGCTTGGCGTGCTCAGTTGGGGACACTATATTTTTCAACTAAACATCGAAACAAATCTAATTAATAAACTAATTTAACCATGTAAACTAAATTACTGATCTAATTATTGATCTAAAGCCCACACTGTCACCGAATGGAAATTGAAATGAACTGATGACATCAAATGGCTATACAGCTGAATAAAATTAGGCTGCATTATTTTGCTGTTTAACACTGTAAAGCTGCTTTGAAACAATCTACATTGTTAAAAGCGCTATATAAATAAAGTTGACTTGACTTGACTTGACTTGACAGTGAGAGGAGTGTGTGCAGTGATGATGTTCAGGGTGAGTGTTGACAGCGAGAGGAGTGTGTGCAGTGATGATGTTCAGGGTGAGTGTTGACAGTGAGAGGAGTGTGTGCAGTGATGATGTTCAGGGTGAGTGTTGACAGCGAGAGGAGTGTGTGCAGTGATGATGTTCAGGGTGAGTGTTGACAGTGAGAGGAGTGTGTGCAGTGATGATGTTCAGGGTGAGTGTTGACAGTGAGAGGAGTGTGTGCAGTGATGATGTTCAGGGTGAGTGTTGACAGTGAGAGGAGTGTGTGCAGTGATGATGTTCAGGGTGAGTGTTGACAGTGAGAGGAGTGTGTGCAGTGATGATGTTCAGGGTGAGTGTTGACAGCGAGAGGAGTGTGTGCATTGATGATGTTCAGGGTGAGTGTTGACAGCGAGAGGAGTGTGTGCAGTGATGATGTTCAGGGTGAGTGTTGACAGCGAGAGGAGTGTGTGCAGTGATGATGTTCAGGGTGAGTGTTGACAGCGAGAGGAGTGTGTGCATTGATGATGTTCAGGGTGAGTGTTGACAGCGAGAGGAGTGTGTGCAGTGATGATGTTCAGGGTGAGTGTTGACAGTGAGAGGAGTGTGTGCAGTGATGATGTTCAGGGTGAGTGTTGACAGCGAGAGGAGTGTGTGCAGTGATGATGTTCAGGGTGAGTGTTGACAGTGAGAGGAGTGTGTGCAGTGATGATGTTCAGGGTGAGTGTTGACAGTGAGAGGAGTGTGTGCAGTGATGATGTTCAGGGTGAGTGTTGACAGTGAGAGGAGTGTGTGCAGTGATGATGTTCAGGGTGAGTGTTGACAGTGAGAGGAGTGTGTGCAGTGATGATGTTCAGGGTGAGTGTTGACAGCGAGAGGAGTGTGTGCAGTGATGATGTTCAGGGTGAGTGTTGACAGTGAGAGGAGTGTGTGCAGTGATGATGTTCAGGGTGAGTGTTGACAGTGAGAGGAGTGTGTGCAGTGATGATGTTCAGGGTGAGTGTTGACAGTGAGAGGAGTGTGTGCAGTGATGATGTTCAGGGTGAGTGTTGACAGTGAGAGGAGTGTGTGCAGTGATGATGTTCAGCGTGAGTGTTGACAGTGAGAGGAGTGTGTGCAGTGATGATGTTCAGGGTGAGTGTTGACAGCGAGAGGAGTGTGTGCAGTGATGATGTTCAGGGTGAGTGTTGACAGTGAGAGGAGTGTGTGCAGTGATGATGTTCAGGGTGAGTGTTGACAGTGAGAGGAGTGTGTGCAGTGATGATGTTCAGGGTGAGTGTTGACAGTGAGAGGAGTGTGTGCAGTGATGATGTTCAGGGTGAGTGTTGACAGTGAGAGGAGTGTGTGCAGTGATGATGTTCAGGGTGAGTGTTGACAGCGAGAGGAGTGTGTGCAGTGATGATGTTCAGGGTGAGTGTTGACAGCGAGAGGAGTGTGTGCAGTGATGATGTTCAGGGTGAGTGTTGACAGCGAGAGGAGTGTGTGCAGTGATGATGTTCAGGGTGAGTGTTGACAGTGAGAGGAGTGTGTGCAGTGATGATGTTCAGGGTGAGTGTTGACAGCGAGAGGAGTGTGTGCAGTGATGATGTTCAGGGTGAGTGTTGACAGTGAGAGGAGTGTGTGCAGTGATGATGTTCAGGGTGAGTGTTGACAGCGAGAGGAGTGTGTGCAGTGATGATGTTCAGGGTGAGTGTTGACAGTGAGAGGAGTGTGTGCAGTGATGATGTTCAGGGTGAGTGTTGACAGCGAGAGGAGTGTGTGCAGTGATGATGTTCAGGGTGAGTGTTGACAGTGAGAGGAGTGGCTGCAGTGATGATGTTCAGGGTGAGTGTTGACAGCGAGAGGAGTGTGTGCAGTGATGATGTTCAGGGTGAGTGTTGACAGCGAGAGGAGTGTGTGCAGTGATGATGTTCAGGGTGAGTGTTGACAGTGAGAGGAGTGTGTGCAGTGATGATGTTCAGGGTGAGTGTTGACAGTGAGAGGAGTGTGTGCAGTGATGATGTTCAGGGTGAGTGTTGACAGTGAGAGGAGTGTGTGCAGTGATGATGTTCAGGGTGAGTGTTGACAGGGAGAGGAGTGTGTGCAGTGATGATGTTCAGGGTGAGTGTTGACAGCGAGAGGAGTGTGTGCAGTGATGATGTTCAGGGTGAGTGTTGACAGCGAGAGGAGTGTGTGCAGTGATGATGTTCAGGGTGAGTGTTGACAGTGAGAGGAGTGTGTGCAGTGATGATGTTCAGGGTGAGTGTTGACAGCGAGAGGAGTGTGTGCAGTGATGATGTTCAGGGTGAGTGTTGACAGTGAGAGGAGTGTGTGCAGTGATGATGTTCAGGGTGAGTGTTGACAGCGAGAGGAGTGTGTGCAGTGATGATGTTCAGGGTGAGTGTTGACAGCGTGAGGAGTGTGTGCAGTGATGATGTTCAGGGTGAGTGTTGACAGCGAGAGGAGTGTGTGCAGTGATGATGTTCAGGGTGAGTGTTGACAGCGAGAGGAGTGTGTGCAGTGATGATGTTCAGGGTGAGTGTTGACAGCGAGAGGAGTGTGTGCAGTGATGATGTTCAGGGTGAGTGTTGACAGTGAGAGGAGTGTGTGCAGTGATGATGTTCAGGGTGAGTGTTGACAGCGAGAGGAGTGTGTGCAGTGATGATGTTCAGGGTGAGTGTTGACAGTGAGAGGAGTGTGTGCAGTGATGATGTTCAGGGTGAGTGTTGACAGTGAGAGGAGTGTGTGCAGTGATGATGTTCAGGGTGAGTGTTGACAGTGAGAGGAGTGTGTGCAGTGATGATGTTCAGGGTGAGTGTTGACAGTGAGAGGAGTGTGTGCAGTGATGATGTTCAGGGTGAGTGTTGACAGCGAGAGGAGTGTGTGCAGTGATGATGTTCAGGGTGAGTGTTGACAGCGAGAGGAGTGTGTGCAGTGATGATGTTCAGGGTGAGTGTTGACAGCGAGAGGAGTGTGTGCAGTGATGATGTTCAGTCACTCGACAGCGGTTAGCTAATGCTCAGATGTGTGCAGTGAATGCTAACTGATGAATGTGATAAGGGCCAGTTCATTGATTATATCAATAGATGTGTGCGTGTGTGTGTGTGTGTGTGTGTGTTTGTATGCGAGTGTGTGTGAGAGTGTGTGTGTGTGTGTGAGAGAGAGAGGGTGTGTGTGAGTGAGTGTGTGTTTCTGTGTGTGTGTGAGAGAAGGTTTGTGTGTGTGTGTGTGTGTGTGTGTGTGTGAGAGAGAGAGGGTGTTTGTTTGCGTGTGTTTCTGTGTGTGTGTGTTAGAGAGAGTGTTTTTGTGTGTGTGCGTGTGTGTTTGTGTGTGTGTGTGTGTGTGTGTGTGTGTGTGTGTGTGTGTGTGTGTGTGTGTGTGTGTGTGGACTGGTTGGACGCTCATGACCTGTTTTGGTGTAAATGTAGTTGTTTAAAGACACAGATATGAATTTTAATTATAAAGATGTTTAATATAGACATTTTAATTTCCCCTGTGAGACGATCAGGAAGTGTGTGTGGGCAGAGAGAGAGAGAGAGAGAGAGAGAGAGAGAGAGAGAGAGAGAGAGAGAGAGAGAGAGAGAGAGAGAAAGTGTGTGTGTGTGTGTGTGAGAGACGTGTTCTTCTGATTAATGAAGAGTTGATATTTCTAGATGGCATTTCCAGACACACGGCTCGTGGACGTAATGCGGTGAGAATGCACCAAAACACGCCACAGGAAACCGTAAAAAAGAGCTGCGACCTTCATCACACACACTTCATCAGATGCGGTCGTGTTTAGGACAAACCTCAGACAAAAGAAACAAAAACACGTGTTTTATCACCAATAGTGACGTTATTTTCAGAATCTCAAACATAAATTCTCTTCACTTTGAGTGGATCAAAAGTGGATTATTTATGAAAAACTTAGATTTTCACTGTAAAATACAACAAATTATACCACAATAATCTCAGTGTTACAATTTTATGAATTTAAGCAGTAAATGTGCTTCATTGTAATGAAAATATAATCTCAATGCTAAAAAAGTCGACAAAAGACATCAATGTCAAATACATTTCCAAAGCTTTATTTTCTCAGAAAGAAACGAGTATGAATCACAAACCGACAGAAACCCATATTCAGAAATAAACACAGATGATTATTTGGACTTAAAAATGACAAAAGGTACAAAGACTCTTATGTGTCAAAATATTGATTTCTCATGTCAGGACCCCTTTAATTTGTCATAAAAACAGTATTTTAATACACACTCACACATTTAAACGCTTCTGAGATCATTACATTCATTCATTTAGCAGATTTTATCCAAAGTCACTCCCAAAACATCAGCGCATTTCCCAAAGAGCCGAAAACATAGACCACAGTGTCAGGTTTATTCTACATCTAGATTAAGAGACACAGGGAGGAAATATTATATTTCAATACAAGTGGATGCAAAAGTTCCTCAACACAGCAAACCAGCTAAGAAGAGATTAAAATACAGATTATTTTTCCATTAATTTGCATGTATTATAATGATTATATATGCAAGATGGAGATCGCAAAACATATCAAGTCCACAGAAGTAAGTGCTTCGTATGAACTATAATGAAGAAAACACAGTAAATGTGTGTATAATGTGTGTATAATGTGTGTATAATGTGTGTATAATGTGTGTATAATGTAAGTTCTGCTTCCCTTTCGAGCGAGTGTTATATGTGTAAGTAATGTGTGTGGATAGTAGGGATGGGGCGATCACCGGTTTCACGATAAAATGTAATGTCGCTTAAAATATAATCATCAATAAAACCGTGTTTATAAATCCTGTCCCGCATCATCAGTCTGTCGTGATGGTGTTTTTTGATTGAGAAGAGATGGTGGAATGCATTGAGGGCGCCGGGAGATTGTTCAGTCTTCTAAAAGGACCAAATCTGAGGTGTGGCCATATTTTGACTTTAATGGGACCCACTTTATATTAGATGGCCTTAACTACAATGTAACATTTTAATTAATCATTTGATACAATGCACTTATTGTGTACATACATTGTACTTACATTTAAAAAAATACCTGCATGTAATTACATCTGTAATTAATTTCTGTAGTTACATTTGTAATTACACTTCCCTTACACTGAACCCTACCCTTACACTTACCCACACCACCACACCTGTCCCTAACTCTACCCTTACACTTACCCACACCACCACACCTGTCCCTAACCCTACCCTTACACTTACCCACACCACCACACCTGTCCCTAACTCTACCCTTAAACTTACCCATACCACCACACCTGTCCCTAACTCTACCCTTAAACTTACCCACACCACCACACCTGTCCCTAACCCTACCCTTAAACTTACCCATACCACCACACCTGTCCCTAACTCTACCCTTAAACTTACCCATACCACCACACCTGTCCCTAACCCTACCCTTAAACTTACCCACACCACCACGCCTGTCCCTAACTCTACCCTTAAACTTACCCACACCACCACACCTGTCCCTAACCCTACCCTTAAACTTACCCACACCACCACACCTGTCCCTAACTCTACCCTTAAACTTACACATACCACCACACCTGTCCCTAACTCTACCCTTAAACTTACCCACACCACCACGCCTGTCCCTAACCCTACCCTTAAACTTACCCATACCACCACACCTGTCCCTAACTCTACCCTTAAACTTACCCACACCACCACGCCTGTCCCTAACTCTACCCTTAAACTTACACATACCACCACACCTGTCCCTAACCCTACCCTTAAACTTACCCACACCACCACACCTGTCCCTAACTCTACCCTTAAACTTACCCACACCACCACACCTGTCCCTAACCCTATCCTTAAACTTACCCACACCACCACACCTGTCCATAACCCTACCCTTAAACTTACCCATACCACCACGCCTGTCCCTAACCCTACCCTTAAACTTACACATACCACCACACCTGTCCCTAACTCTACCCTTAAACTTACACATACCACCACACCTGTCCCTAACCCTACCCTTAAACTTACACATACCACCACACCTGTCCCTAACTCTACCCTTAAACTTACCCACACCACCACACCTGTCCCTAACCCTATCCTTAAACTTACCCATACCACTACACCTGTCCCTAACCCTACCCTTAAACTTACCCACACCACCACACCTGTCCCTAACCCTACCCTTAAACTTACCCATACCACCACACCTGTCCCTAACTCTACCCTTAAACTTACCCATACCACCACACCTGTCCCTAACTTTACCCTTAAACTTACCCACACCACCACACCTGTCCCTAACTCTACCCTTAAACTTACCCATACCACCACACCTGTCCCTAACTCTACCCTTAAACTTACCCATACCACCACACATGTCCCTAACTCTACCCTTAAACTTACCCACACCACCACACCTGTCCCTAACTTTACCCTTAAACTTACCCATACCACCACACATGTCCCTAACCCTACCCTTAAACTTACCCACACCACCACACCTGTCCCTAACTCTACCCTTAAACTTACCCATACCACCACACCTGTCCCTAACCCTACCCTTAAACTTACCCACACCACCACACCTGTCCCTAACTCTACCCTTAAACTTACCCATACCACCACACCTGTCCCTAACTTTACCCTTAAACTTACCCATACCACCACACATGTCCCTAACCCTACCCTTAAACTTACCCACACCACCACACCTGTCCCTAACTTTACCCTTAAACTTACCCACACCACCACACCTGTCCCTAACTTTACCCTTAAACTTACCCACACCACCACACCTGTCCCTAACTCTACCCTTAAACTTACCCATACCACCACACCTGTCCCTAACTCTACCCTTAAACTTACCCATACCACCACACCTGTCCCTAACTTTACCCTTAAACTTACCCACACCACCACACCTGTCCCTAACTCTACCCTTAAACTTACCCATACCACCACACCTGTCCCTAACTCTACCCTTAAACTTACCCATACCACCACACCTGTCCCTAACTCTACCCTTAAACTTACCCACACCACCACACCTGTCCCTAACTTTACCCTTAAACTTACCCATACCACCACACATGTCCCTAACCCTACCCGTATCCCACCTTAATATCAGCAAAAGTGTTTTGCAATACAATATAAACACAGTAAGTACATTGTACTTATTTTCTGATGTAAGTACACCTAATATAAAGTGGGGCCCTTTAATGTAATGCTTTTTAATTTTTTTTTAACTTGGCTGGTTTAAAACATGATCAAAACACTTTATTTTAATGACAAAATTTCAAATAAGAGGGCACGTGACAAATATCGGTATCCCCCCCCCCCCCCCCCCAAAATCCTATCGGTGCATCCCTAGTATTTAGGTATACATGTATGCGTATAGTTATTATGTGAAATGTGTATGTATATATATATTTTTGTTGATCAAAATACACATCAATCAACAACAAAAAAATCCATCACCACATGATTGGAGGTTATATCGAGTTTAAATGGAGATGATTTGAGTCCAGACGGCTTGATTGAATCCTCATAAGCCGTTATTGGACACTCACTTGATGCAGATGAAGTTGTTTGTGTCAGATTCAGGAAGGCTGATCCAGCGCTGGTCTTTGGTCTGAATGGCTCCGGATCTCACTGTCGTAGTGCAGTTCTCCTCACCGGTGCCGTAACCCTGAGCCCACTGATCATAGCACACGGTCTGACCGTTCACCCAGAACCAGAGGCCGACCACGCAGGAGTGACGGAGACCCAGCCACACGTGAGGGGAGGAGGCGCTCGCCGTCACGTTCTTCACCCGGTTCTGGATCTCCTCCGAGTCCACCGACACCAGGTCCATGTCTCTGACTCTGCAGTACCTCAGAGCTGCTGTCCACGTCAGATTCTCTCTGACCAGAACCAGTTTATCTGGAACAGATCAAGAAACAAAACTAACAAATTTCTTCTAGCCTGTGTCAGACTCTCTCGGCAGTCGAAGGCGAGGATCCCGGTGGACACGGAAACTGGCTCTAGGGACGTGGAATGTCACCTCTTTGGCGGGGAAGGAGCCGGAGCTTGTGCGGGAGGTCGAGAGGTACCGACTAGAGATAGTCGGGTTCACCTCCACGCACAGCTTGGGCTCTGGAACCGCACTTCTTGAGAGAGGCTGGACTCTCTACCACTCTGGAGTCGCCCATGGTGAGAGGCGGCGGGCTGGAGTGGGTTTGCTTATAGCCCTCCAGCTCAGCTGCCACGTGTTGGAGTTCACCCCGGTGAACGAGAGGGTCGCTTCCCTGCGCCTTCGGGTTGGGGACAGGTCTCTCACTGTCATATGTGGCTACGGGCCGAACGGCAGTGCAGACTCCCTCTTGGAGTCTCTGGGAGGGGTGCTGGAAAGTGCTCCGACTGGAGTCTCTGTCGTTCTACTGGGGGACTTCAACACCCGCCCATGCCCAGCCGCGGTGACAGTGACACCTGGAGAGGCGTGATTGGGAGGAACGGCCCCCTGATCTGAACCAGAGCGGTGTTCTGTTATTGGATTTCTGTGCTAGTCATGGCTTGTCCATAATGAACACCATGTTCAAGCATAAGGGTGTCCATGAGTGCACGTGGCACCAGGACACCCTAGACCGGAGATCGATGATCGACTTTGTGGTTGTCTCATCTTACCTCCGGCCGTATGTCTTGGACAGTCAGGTGAAGAGAGGGGCGGGGCTGTTAACTGATCACCACCTGGTGGTGAGTTGGATCCGATGGCGGGGGAGGAGGCTGGACAGACTCGGCAGACCCAAGTGTACTGTAAGGGTCTGTTGGGAACGTTTGGCCAAGTCCCCTGTCAGAGAGATCTTCGACTCCCACCTCCAGCGGAGCTTCGACCGGATCCCTAGGGAGTCTGGAGATACTGAGTCCGAATGGACCATGTTCTCCACATCCATTGTCGACGCGGCCACTCTGAGCTGTGGCCGTAAGGTCTCCGGTGCCTGTTGAGGCGTCAATCCCTGAACCCGGTGGTGGACACCGGAAGTAAAGGATGCCATCAAGCTGAAGAAGGAGTCCTATCGGGTCTGGCTGGCTTGTGGGACACCTGTGAAAGCTGACAGGTACAGGCTGGTCAAGTGGACTGCAGCCTGGGTAGTTGTGAAGGTAAAAAATTGGGCCTGGGAGGAGTTCGGTGAGGCCATGGAGAAAGACTATCGGTTGGCCTCGAAGACATTCTGGCAAACCGCTCGACGACTCAGGAGGGGGAAGCAGTGCCCTACCAACACCGTTTACAGTGGAGATGGGCAGCTGTTGACCTCAACTGGGGATATCGTTGGGCGGTGGAAAGAATACTTAGAGGATCGAGGAAATCAACTGTGCCAGGAGGGGCGTGGTTTAGCAAGGTCTGTGGCAGGAGAGAGAGTTGGGAGACAAGCACGGCATAAGTGGATCAAGTTCAAATGATTAACACCTGTGTCTTGTTCCAGTAATGGCCGTGGAGAGCTGCATAAAACCAGCTGGAAGAGGACATTTGAGGGAGAGACATACTGGAGACTCGGGAGCAGAGGAGAAACAAAGAGAGCTCTGGAGAGCGTGTGGACTGAGTTACTGAAAGTATTGTTTGTGCGAAGTGAGTTTTGTTAAGCGCCATTGAGTGTGTTTGTTTTTGTTGAATCTGAGAAATAAAAGCTCACCGAGTCTCCTTAAAGCCGACCCTGCCTTCTTCCCTCCTTCCCTGAACTAAACGTTGCTACACCAACATAACATAAACTCTTTTAAATGTTAAATATAACTGAACAACAAACTTTAACAGGTCTTTGTCTTTACTAAAAAACACACTCAATGTCAACATTTACTCTCCTTATCTATCCCTATGCAAAGCATGCTGGGAACTAGAAGTACACTGCCCAGTTCAGTCAGCGCAACAGAAATTATTTATGGAGTCCCAACACAAATGGTTTAACTTAACATGGTACAAATCTCATTTAACAAAATAAAATTGAGTGCAAATGGCAATTAAGTAAAAAAAAAACTAAAAACTAAAGATTAGTGTTGGGTTAAAGTTAGTGCACACTTTCTCTGATGAGAGTTTGTGCGGTTTCACATGTAGACTAGCCTTTGTTCAGATGTGTGTGTGTGTGTGTGTGTGTGTGCGTCTACTTACTGTCATAACACACAAAGGGATAAGTGTTTGTACATTCCTCATCTGTCCATCGTCCTTGTGGGATACCAATCGAGGTGCAGATGTCATCTCTTTTCTGTCCGATATTGGGTTCACCATCTTCCCAGTGTGTGAATGTGGAGGTGCGGTTATCTGACCAAACCCAGCGTATGTGCAGACCGATCCAGACTTCAACTTCAGATGAAGTTATGATTCTCTTAATCTCTTCATTCTCACTGTCGTTCCTCACACTGGCCAGATGTGTGTGAATCTCTCTACAGTGACTCTGAGCTTCAGTCCAATTCTTCCGCTCCTGTACAGGGATGAATACTGCACTGGCTATAAAAGAGAAAGACATTTGTGTAATATTTTAAATCTTAGAGCAGGGGTGTCCTATCCTGCTCCTGGAGAGTTGAGCTCCAACCCCAATTAAATGAAATGAAAATACTCTAATTTTGTCATTTAGCTCATTTCAGTGTGTGATTTTACAGCTGAACTCACCATTATAGCAGATGAAGTGCAGTATTTTAGTATTACACTTTTCATCATGCCATTCTCCATCTTTATTCATAAAAACACAGTCTCCATCTCCTCCTGGTTGTCCGGATGCCCACTTCCTGTACTGAGACTCGTTTGCTGTGATCTCCGGGTCACTCCATATCCATGTGCTCTTCAGCCCAATCCACACACGGCCAGCGCCGGCGTCCTCACGCTTTATGAACTGCTCTATGTCATTCTGATGGTGTGTGTCGGTGATCGTGACCAGATCTGTGTATTTCTCTCTGCAGTGTTTCTGAGCCTCAGTCCAGCTCAGCTTCTGATTCACAAAGTGATACTGACACAGAGCGCCTGCAGACAAACTGACCACGGCTGAGAAGAGAAGAGTTCACACAGATCTCAAGACTCACATCGACAAGAGTTCAAACAGGCAAGAGTTTCAGTGAGTGATTGCAGACGTGAGCTATAGCGAAGGATTTACTGAGAATATTTTCCTTTTAAATTTTAAAGTTAAATCTGGGGCTTTTTTTACCCCAATTTCTCGAATTTTGGTGGCATTTTTATTATATTGGTGTTTTTGCCCTAAGCCCACGTTAATTTTGCTGTGTCCGTCACACACAACTTTCAAATGATATACATCCAATTTCAGTCGCAAATGTGGTTTCCAGGAGGTTTATTACTGGCTGAAGAGTTGTGGTATGAAAAATTATCTTTTTTCTGTTTGGGACAGAAACAAGAAACAAGATTCTTTTTCTCACCCCATTGGCAGATAATTTAGCTTGTTTTAAGCAAAAACTTGTTTCTTTTTTATTTCATTTTCAACAAAACAAGAAAAAATGTAATTGTACTTATCTAGTAAATGCGTCTTGATTTAAGAATGTTTAGATATTTAGACTAGAAACAAGACGAAAGAAGAGCATTTTTTTTGCAGTGTACTATTTTTAATGTTTTTGAAAGAAGTGTAATATTGTGACACTGAACCCAATTCAGTAAATACAAATAACTGAATAATTGGTAATGATGAATGTTATAAGTAAAATATTTGGGATTTAAAACAACATAATGCAACGCAATTATGATTTCAAAGAGTGTAGGGTGAATTCAGGTTGATTGGGACACTTTATTTCCCAGTCATTTCAATGGCAAACATTTTCTGAATCATTTGATTTTGTAAACTATCATTC
>CM042248.1:54295554-54356635 GCA_023566225.1 Romanogobio albipinnatus
GAAATGAACCCAGAAGGACAGAGGTTGAAAGTGAAAGTGAAAAAGAAATGAAAGCGAAGGGACGTGTGGCGACCCATACTTGGAATTTGTGCTCTGCATTTTAACCCATCCAAGTGCACACACACACACACCGTGAACGCACACCAAGAGCAGTGGGCAGCCATATTGCTGCGGTGCCCGGGGAGCAGTTGGGAGTTCGGTGCCTTGCTCAAGGGTCTCACCTAAGTCGTGGTATCAAGGGTGGAGGTTATTCACTCCCCCCACCAACAATTCCTGCCGGACCTGAGACTTGAACCTGAAACCTTTGGGTGACAAGTCCAACTCTCTAACCATTGAGCCACGACTGCCCAATTGGTAGACTTTGCTAAAAGTGAGATGGTGGTCCAGTGGGTTAAACCATGAAGCTGATATGCAGAAGGTTGCTGGTTCGATCCCAGCGGTCTCCACCAGTGTGTCCTTGAGCAAGGCACTTTCCTCCATGTTGCTCCAGGGGGATTGTCCCTGTAATAAGGGCACTGTAAGTCACTTTGGACAAAAGCGTCTGCCAAATGCATAAATGTAAATGTAAAAGTATGGAGATGGCTGTGGACACACAGGTGGACTATATCTTATGTAGACGCTGTAATCTGATGGAGATTAGCGATTGTAAAGTAGTGGTAGGTGAGAGTGTAGCTTGACAGCATAGGATGGTGGTGTGTAAGATGACTCTGATGGTGAGGAAGATGAAAAGAGCAAAGGCAGAGCAGAAGACAAAGTGGTGGAAGTTGGAAAAGGAGGAAGAGTGCTGTGTGATTTTCAGGGGGGACTTGAGACAAGTTTTAGGTGGTCAGGAAGTGCTTCCAGATGATCAGGGATCAGGAAGACAGGTAGGAAGGTGCTAGGTGTTTCATCTGGAAGGAGGAAAGAAGACAAGTCTTGGAGGAAAGAAGACCAAGAAGTCTTGGTGGTGGAATGAGGAAGTCCAGGAGAGGAAGAGGAAGAGGTTAGCTAGGAAGAAGTGGGACAGTGAGAGGATGGAGGAAAGTAGACAGGAATATAGGGTGATGCAGCGTGAGGTTAAGATAGAGGTGGCAAAGGCCAAACAGAAAGCTTATGATGACATGTAGGTTAGATAGTAAGGAAGGCAAGAGGGATGTGTATCGGTTTGGCGAGGCAGAGGGATAGAGATGGAAAGGATGTGCAGCAGGTTAGAGTGATTAAAGATAGAGATGGAAATGTGTTGACAGGTGACAGGAGGGTGAGGGAAAGATGGAAGGAGTACTTTGAGGAACTGATGAATGAGGAAAATGACAGGGAAAGAAGAGTTGTAGAGGCAAATATTGCTGAGCAGGAAGTAGAAAGGATTAGCAAGGGTTAGGAGAGATTTGAAGAGGATGAAGAGAGGAAAGGCAGTTGGTCCTGATGACACACCAGTGGAGGTATGGAAGTGTTGTAACAGTCAAACCTGTTAACATGTTGTTTTTCATTGTGGTAATTACACTACAGACCATGAGGGGGCAACAAGGAGTAATACCTTCAGGTATAAAACAGGTGTACAGAGAAGAAGTGGTAGGTTGGTAATGGAGGAGTGAGCATGGTTTATGGCTCCAAACGCTCATTAGTCCTGGTTGGGAAACTTTGAGTTTGATGCCCAATCTGAAGTAAGCATTGTTTATTTTGTTATATTGATTTAAATGTTTACTGCTATGTATGGATAGTTATTTTTCTAATGTGATTCTTTTTGTAGAAGGACTTCACATTCTGGGGATCCTGAAATTGGATTTATGCCACATATGAAATTTTGAAGACTTTCGGGTTTGCTGTGATATTGATATCAACACTAAGGTTTACACTGGGGGAAACTTTGGGATGTGCATTTTTGGACATGGGCTTTCATGGACATTGGTTCCTAGGGTGTGGTGAATGAACTTTCAACGTTGTCCTTGTTATCATCATCATCATCGTCACCCAAAAACAGACAAGACTTTCATTGCTATGCTGTTGATTCTTGAAGGGCAATATGTGTAAAATATTTGTGCGTGCCTATGAGAGGGTTTGAAAGTAAAAATGCAAATGAGTGAGAAGTATTTATGTATTGTTTTGTGTACATTGAAACCTTGTTGCACCTGTACATCACAGGTTGGTATTACATGCTTCCAGAGTACCCTAAATAGAATATAGTTGGTTATCCCACCCTATAAAAACAGATTTATAACACATTCGTTTGTAAGATCAAGGAAATGGTTATAGTGTCTAGGAGAGATGGCAGTAGAGTTTTTAACCTGGTTGTGCAACGAGGTCTTCGAGAGTGAGAGGATGCCTGAGGAATGGAGAAGTGTTTTGGTGCCGATTTTTAAGAACAAGGGAGATGTGCAGAGTTGTGGAAGCTACCGAGGTATTAAGCTGATGAGCCATACAATGAAGTTGTGGGAAAGAGTAGTGGAAGCAAGGCTAAAGGGGAGAAGTGAGCAACAGTATGGATTCATGCCAAGAAAGAGCCCTACAGATGCATTATTAGCTTTGAGAATGCTTGAGAAAGAGCTGCATATGACAGGGTGCCAAGAGAGGAGCTGTGGTATTGTATGAGGAGGTCTGGAATGGCAGCGAAGTATGTTGTAGCGGTGCAGGATACGTATGAGAGCAGTAGGACAGTGGTAAGGTGTGCCTTAGGTAGGACAGAGGACTTCACGGTGAAGGTGGATTGGCTCTGAGCCCCTTGTTTGCGGTGGTGATGGACAGGCTGACAGATGAGGTCAGACAGGAATCTCCATGGACTATATTGTTTGCGGATGACGTTGTGAGAGCAGGGAGCAGGTGGAGGAAAGTCTAGAGAGGTGGAGGTTTGCTCTGGAGAGAAGAGGAATGAAGGTTCGTCGCAGCAAGACAGAAAATGTGTGTGAATGAGAGGGAACCAAGTGAGGTTAAAGGGAGAAGAGGTAAAGAAGGTGCAGGATTTTAAGTACTTAGAGTCAGAGCAATGGGTAGTGTGGAAAAGAGGTGAAGAAGCGTGTGCAGGCAGGTTGGTGATAAAAGAGTACCAGCAAGAATGAAAGGAAAGGTGTACAGGACAGTAGTGAGACCAGCGATTGTTGTGTGGTTTGCAGACCATTGCACTGAGGACGAGCAAGGGTTAGCAGAGCTAAAGATGTTGAGGTTCTCTTTGGGAGTGATGAGGATAGATAGGATCAGGAATGAGTACATCAGAGGGACAGCATATGTGAGATGTTTTGGAGACAAAGTTAGAGAGGCCAGGTTGAGATGGTTTGGACATGTTCAGAGGAGGGAGGGTGAATATATCGGTAAAAAGATGCTGAGGTTAGAGCTGCCAGGCAGGAGGTCGAGAGGAAGACCAAAGAGGAGGTTTATGGATGTAGTGAAGGAGGACAGGAAGGTAATTGGTCTAAGAGATCGGGTGCAGGGGATAGGGCTAGATGGAGGCAGATGATTCGCTGATCTCCGAACGGTCTCAGAATTGTAATGCGTTACATTACTCCTGTATTACTTTTGAGTTACTTTCATCAAAATAAATGCAGAAGTAGAACTTAACATTCTTAAATGACAAAATGTAGGTTACTAGAGCATTTTACATCCAGTAGAAGGCGATATGATGTAGCATAATGACTGTAGGCTGTCCAGGCTACTAACAATATAGCATATCATTGGCAAAGTGAAGGCTCAAGACAATGAAAGAGGATGAATCACAAACGATCCAAGTCTGTTAAAAGTATGGTAGAGGTAAAGTGATTATCTGGCAATTTGGCCATTTCTAATATTGGGGGGGACTTGTCCCCCTCAGTGTCTATGGTGGTTACAGCCCTGCCACACATCTTGTGTTCGTCTCTGAAATCATGCTTCAAAGCTCGAGGATCTTAAAGAACACTCACGTCAGAATACATGTAGTTAAGCATGCGATGAAATAGATCAGACAGACATCAATGTCAAATGAAGCTTTATTTATTTATTAATGAGTATGAATCACAAACCAACAGAAATCCAGAAAAGAAAAACAATCCCTGACATTCAAAATAGGGCTGGGCATTGACATAAAATTCACAATTTCAGTTCACGAGCTTCAATTCCAATCTCAATATCGATTCATTTAAATATATCGGGTTCAGAGCGTTTTTCTCAAGGGGGAACACATCTCTGAAATAATGCTTTAAACTGTACCCTGTCAGTCGGTACATTACTATAATATTAAAGGCGCAATGTGTAATGTTTCGCCACTTGAGGTCGTTTATACAAAGCTTGATTTTGAGGAATCATGGGAACTGTTGTATTCACATCTACAGCCGGCGGAAAATAATCCAGAAGCAGAGATCATATTCATGCATGAGCTAAAGTATTACAGATGTATTAACGTTACTGTTGTATGAAGCAAGGGCGGGGCTGAAAGCCTTGGGAGCGGAACGAGGCGCTGGAGCGACTGCTAATGAGAATCGATTAAACTCAAGAATTTCATGTTGTCCATCCAGCCCTAGTACAGATTTGGGTAATTATAGACCCCAGATTAATGTGTAGTTCATTCAGTACATAGAAGAGAAGCACCGCAGCCTCAACAAGTATTCAGACTCTTAAAATATCTGAGTTTCATTGCGTTAGATGAAATAAAATATCAACCCAAAGTGTCAAATCATGTCATTTTTAATTATTACTTAAGCGTCCAAATACTTTTTGATGCCACTGTATATATTTGTAGATTTTAACCGCCACCAGTTCAAAATATTCCATTATATATTTGAATCAATATGAGATTAATATTACATTACATTTATTCATTCAGCAGATGATTTTATCCAAATGAGGAACATCCCATTACATTTGGTGCTAACTACTAGATAATATGCAATAATAAAGTGAACCCTAAAACCATATAAATGTTTGAATCCATCACCACATGATTGGAGGTTATATCGAGTTTAAATGGAGATGATTTGAGTCCAGACGGCTTGATTGAATCCTCATAAGCCGTTATTGGACACTCACTTGATGCAGATGAAGTTGTTTGTGTCAGATTCAGGAAGGCTGATCCAGCGCTGGTCTTTGGTCTGAATGGCTCCGGATCTCACTGTCGTAGTGCAGTTCTCCTCACCGGTGCCGTAACCCTGAGCCCACTGATCATAGCACACGGTCTGACCGTTCACCCAGAACCAGAGGCCGACCACGCAGGAGTGACGGAGACCCAGCCACACGTGAGCGGAGGAGGCGTTCGCGGTCACGTTCTTCACCCGGTTCTGGATCTCCTCCGAGTCCACCGACACCAGGTCCATGTCTCTGACTCTGCAGTACCTCAGAGCTGCTGTCCACGTCAGATTCTCTCTGACCAGAACCAGTTTATCTGGAACAGATCAAGAAACAAAAACATGAAGCATTTTTATTAAACAATAATGTTCCAAACCCATAAAGCTGCGTTTGCACCGAATGCGAATAGAGCGTCAAATTCGCGTCTATCGAATCGCGTCTAGTTGGACGCTTGAACATTTTGAATCCACTCGCGCATCCACAGTGAATTGGATGTGCGTATAAATCGAGCTTTTGAAGCGAAATAGACGCACGTTCCAGGCGAGAGGGGCAAGTGCTAGACGGTTGTCTGTTTGCAAGATGGCTGGTGTTGATGGAGCATTCATCGAGACAGTCACCGCTCTGTATTTGCTCTGGAGAGCAGAACAGTGGCGTAGGGGTCAGCGTCGCCGCACCCGGGTCCACCAGACCCTCCGGAGGCGAGTTTCACCACTTGCTCCAGGAGCTGTGCCTCAGCGGTACTTCCGCCCGCGCCCAGTTTGATAACCTGTTGTCCCGCATCAGAGCGAGTATCGAGCGGGCCGGTCTGCCGCCGTTTATCTCGAGCAGGCTCCTGATTGGTTAATGCGGTGCGAACAGACTCCAACGTTCAGATTTTGCAACTCGGGCGCCAGACACAAATTCACTTCAAATGCGTGAATGAACAAAAAGCACCAAATAAAATCAAGACG
Source organism: Romanogobio albipinnatus (assembly GCA_023566225.1). NCBI lineage: Eukaryota > Metazoa > Chordata > Actinopteri > Cypriniformes > Gobionidae > Romanogobio > Romanogobio albipinnatus. Next base: position 54,301,506 of record CM042248.1, read on the forward strand.
CTCAATTTGTGTCTTTCGCGCGAACATGACAGGCGAATGAGGCGGAAGCGCGTCCATCGCACCGCACTGAACGTGTATATCGCGCCGCAGGACCTCTAGACGTGCGTCAACGCGTCTATCCATTGACTGAACATTGAAATCACTCGCTCCAGACGCTCTATTCACGTTTGGTGTGAACACAGCATAAGCGCTGCCAAACACAATACACTCGGCCTGCTAACCAATCACAGCACGTCATAAGTGGCGTGTTCAGGCCAGACTGGGCCGGGAGGGGCTGTAATATGTGAAAATATATGTATAGTATTCTGGTACACCCCAAAAACTAAATCAAGGGGGTATAATAGGACCCCTTTAAGGTGCCAAAAACAAATCCATATGAATCGAGCGGTTTAATCCAGATTCAATTTAGGCTTTTATTTGAATCTAAACAATGGTAACATCACGTGGTAAACACAAATGCTTGTGTGTGTCACATGCTAAAACGCTTCTGTCTTTGCCAAATGTGATGTGTTAATATGTGAGTTGACTCCCATCTCTTCACTCCGCTCGATTCATATGGACTTGCCTTTCAATGCCATTATGGCCTTCAATGGAGGAAGAAAAACCTTGTAGGTTTCATTTAAAAATATCTTAATTTGAGTTTTGAGGTTTGAAACGAAGAGCGAGTAAATGAAATGGATTTGAGTCTTTAGGTGAACTATCCACTATAATAACCCAGTCAGGAGCACGTGTGGTTAGTGTTGGGTAAAGTTAGTGCACTCTTTCTCTGATGAGAGTTTGTGCGGTTTCACATGTAGACTAGCGTTTGTTCAGGTGTGTGTGTGTGTGTGTGTGTGTGTGTGTGTGTGTGTGTGTGTGTGTGTGTGTGTGTGAGCGTCTACTCACTGTCATAACACACAAAGGGATAAGTGTTTGTACATTCCTCATCTGTCCATCGTCCTTGGTAGTTTTTGATATCAATCGAGGTGCAGATGTCATCTCTCTTCTGTCCGATATTGGGTTCACCATCTTCCCAGTGTGTGAATGTGGAGGTGCGGTTATCTGACCAAACCCAGCGTCTGTGCAGACCGATCCAGGCTTCAACTTCAGATGAAGTTATGATTCTCTTAATCTCTTCATTCTCACTGTCGTTCCTCACACTGGCCAGATGTGTGTGAATCTCTCTACAGTGACTCTGAGCTTCAGTCCAATTCTTCCGCTCCTGTACAGGGACGAATCCTGCACTGGCTATAAAAGAGAAAGACATTTGTGTAATATTTTAAATCTGAGAGCAGGGGTGTCCTATCCTGCTCCTGGAGAGTTGAGCTCCAACCCCAATTAAATGAAATGAAAATACTCTAATATGGTCATTACGCTCATTTCAGTGTGTGATTTTACAGCTGAACTCACCATTATAGCAGATGAATTGCATTTCAGTATTACACCTTTTATCATGCCATTTTCCATCTTTATACATAAAAACACAGTCTCCATCTCCTTCTGGTTGTCCGGATGCCCACTTCCTGTACTGAGACTCGTTTGCTGTGATCTCCGGGTCACTCCATATCCATGAATCTGTGCTCTTCAGCCCAATCCACACACGGCCAGCGCCGGCGTTCTCACGCTTTATGACCTGCTCTATGTCATTCTGATGGTGTGTGTCGTTGATCGTGACCAGATCTGTGTATTTCTCTCTGCAGTGTTTCTGAGCCTCAGTCCAGCTCAGCTTCTGATTCACAAAGTGATACTGACACAGAGCGCCTGCAGACAAACTGACCACGGCTGAGAAGAGAAGAGTTCACACAGATCTCAAGACTCACATCGACAAGAGTTCAAACAGGCAAGAGTTTCAGTGAGTGATTGCAGACGTGAGCTATAGCGAGAATATTTTAAAGTGAAATGTTTCACAGTTCAGAGCTCCAAACCCTTTTCAGTGACTAAACTGGAAAAACTGAAGTCTTTGTGTTGACTTGAGCTTGAGTGAACTCTTTTAGTCGTGATCATCAACATCTCATTCCCACATATAACAATATTAATCAGGGCTCTAGGCTTAGATGTTTGAGCACTTCTGATCAGTGTTTTCCCATTACGGCCAATATTTGCCCCTTACATTGAGTGCTGGGCTCATTTTTTACCTTTACAAGGGCAGTTTTTTTTCTAACCTTAATAAATGCATGCATGTAAAACGGGTAAATAATAATAAAAGACAAATGTCAGATTCTTGCATTTAAATTAATACATTTCTTTAACCTCTTAAGGTCTAGGACCATTTTGGGGATTTCCGCCTGGATTTTCCCTACCCAAATTGAAAAGCTTCCCATACCCACATACAGTGTCTAAATTCAAATGTTTGGTGTCATTTTACAGGAAACCCTTTGAAGTTTCATAAACCACTGCTAAAAGTGATAAACATGTAAGTATATGTTGTCTGAGCTGTAATAACCCTCTCAAAAAGAGACGCTTTTTGATTTTTTTTTCTTTTCTTATAAATTCAGGCCCGGTGAGCTCTAGCACCCTGCAGACAGTTTGGGCTGTTTCCACTAAATTCCAGAAAATAGTGGGAAAAAGAAATTTGTCTGTATCATGTTGTATGCAAGATATATACAAATGGATCTGAAGGGTGGACCCTACATGATCCACACAAAAAAATATTTTTTCCAGTCTTTTCTGGAATTTAGTGGAAACAGCCCAAACTGTCTGCAGGGTGCTAGAGCACACAGGACCTGAGTTACACACTTTCAAAAATGAATTCAAAACCAAAAAAATAAAAAGAGTCTCTTTTTTTGGGGGGGGGGGGGGGGGGGTTGGGTGGTCAGAGTATGGTCCCAGAATAATTTAGTGTAAATAAGTTACTTTGTGTAAAACAAATGCCAAAGTGATGCATGTCTCCAGAAAGTAGAGACTCTAAGCTTTCAAATGGTACCACATATGAGGTCAGAGCTCCTCCACAGACATTTAACATTGAAAGTATATACATGATGTCATTCCGGACAGGGTACAGGGTCCGCAGACTTTAAGTGGTTAACTCCAAAATCCAATATAATAACATTTTGAATATGAACGCTGCATAGAAAGCTTTTTATATTTAGTATTTTGTCTTGTTTCTAGTCGATTCGAGGACATCATATTGTAGTGAATTTCTCTGAGACCACACGTCACAGTTTTGAGTCGGGACGTCCTGTAAAGAGCACATTCAGGGCTTCTCAGAGATACCAGAGAATATTTTTTGGAGGTTTCACCAGGACAACAACTTCCCCTTGGGCTTTAAAAATGTCTGAATGATCAAATTTAGCACTCTTATTTAGATTAGATTAGATTAAACTTTTTTTGTCATTACACAAGTACAAGTACAGGTACAAGGCAACGAAATGCAGTTTAGGTCTAACCAGAAGTGTATGAACATATACAATGGATGAACAAGTGCAGGACATGGAAATGTTTTGAATATAAATATATATATAGAGATGGTTACTATAAACAGGATTTACAGGTGAATATGTACTATGAATATAATATACAGATGGCTATTACTATAAACAGAATTTTACAGATATAGGTATACAATGATATGTTTGGCTAAGATGAGGAATATAGCATTGCCAGCAGTTTTAGGTTGGGCATCAGCACTGTAGATGGAAAAAACCAAAACGGATGCGAAAAACATAGAAAATCGGAAAAAATGTAAAAAAAAATTTGACGGACGAAAGTTTGGGAGGCAGTGTGCAAGCGTGATTGACATAACGTGAGGTTGAATTTATTTTTTGATGTGCGAATTGCGGCCTTAAAGGGATAGTTCACCCAAAAGCGAAATGTTGATGTGTATCTGCTCACCCCCAGGGCATCAGAGATGTAGGTGTGTTTGTTTCTTCAGAAGAACACAAATGAAGATGTGTAACTCCAGCCGCTGCAGTGTGATAGTCGTATGATGATGTCAATGGGGATATTTTAGAGTATGAGAGCAATGAGAGTAAAAACACACAGACATACGAATCCTTATTAAACCCTGCGGCTCGTGGCGACACATTGATGTCTTAAGACACGAAACCACCGGTTTCTGCGAGAAACCCAACAGTATTTGTGCTATTTATTTAACCTCTTATCAGACGAATGTCATCTAGTATTCCCAGCTCCATAACTTCCGGCGAATAAGGTCAAAATACTGGTGTGATCATAGATATATATATGTAGATGCCTCATTCGACCGATCTGCGAAGGCACTAATGAGGATTCTATGTATATATCTATGATCGCGTCGGTGTTTTGACCTTATTCGCCGGAAGTGATGGCGCGGCATAGGCGTCGATTTCGGGGGGGATGCGTACCCACCAGATTTAGTCATGAGTCACTTTTTTTTTTTTTTTTTAAACCTCGACTTCAATTTTACGGTGAAGCATTGCTGCCACACACATATTATTTTTTCCACTCAATTGTGTCATAATAACGAGATCTTATGTCGTTTTAATGACATCTTTGTCGTAAAAACGTTTGAAAAGCAGAAGCAAGCTCCGTAAAATAGGCTCTTCCGCTGCCTGTATCAGTGGCAGTGCCCATAGCACGAAATTGTTGTAATGTATTGATGTAGCCTACAGTTCTTAACAGCCGTGGGCAGCAGTGCCATGGGCCGCTCATGATTAGCGTAATGACGGACCCCGGTGCAGCCACAAATATCAGAACTATCTATAGGCCTACTGTAATTAAGACATTCAAGAAATGTATTAAAAAGAAAGACGCTTTCAGCCTTACTCAAAGTAGAGCCCTACATTTCTGCCCGAGCCCGACGGGCCCCGAGTTTCTTTACCCCCCTAGGGCCGGGCTTCGGGACAATATTCCAGTCATAGCCTACCTCAGACGCGGGCCGGGCTTCGGGCCTTTTTAGGCTACACTCTAAAAAAAAAGGTTCTATATGGCACCAAAAATGGTTCTTCGTCGTAATCATAGGGGAACCACTTTTGGTGCTATATAGCACCATATCTTAACATGTTCTGTATATGGTAGCGGTGCTATATAGCACCTTAGTCAAAGAACCTCTGAAGAACCGGTGAAGAACCCCTGAAGAACCCCTGAAGAACCACTGAAGCACCAAAATTGGTGCTATATAGCACTTAAAAAGGTTCCCCTATGAGCCAAGAACCATTTTTGGTGCCATTTAGAACCTTTTTTTTTAGAGTGTATAGGACGGCGCTATGCAACACGCATCGCCGCAAATGAGTAAAGCAAGCCAACACTCAAACTGCCACAAGTGAAGCTGAAAATAAGCTAAGACTTAGATGCTCAAAAACACAATCATCTTCATTAACACTAATGAGACTAAAGGCTCTTACCAGTGTTTAGGTCGCTCGTTCTCATAATGCGGTCTTTGATGTTGAAATGAGCTGATGAATAAAATGTTGCTTTCGTTGACATGAACTCTGTTAAATGTGCATATAGCACGGGAATTGAAGATCGGATTTATATTCATTTCGCGGAGAGGTGTAGCCTAAGGTAAGACAACCAGCATGTTTTTTTAATTATTTGTTTAGATTGTGTAGCCCGTTTCGTTTGCGCGCGCCGTTGTGATCTGCCTGCCTCATCTTGTCAAAAATGCCTTTTTACTGTGATGGTGGTGATAGAGGCTAAACGTTTAAACGATGCTTTAAGTGTTTATATGGATTTTATAAGCAAGACAAGTCAAGTGTTGATTTGAGAGGCTAAAGCGTTGGGTTAACTCCCTGTCAGCCGCTGGCCGCTTGGTCATCACTTTAAAAAGCAAAAACTTTAGTTTAACAACAAAAAAATGCTTCAAACATTTTTCTAAATTAACTTAATAAAGAAACAAAACGAAATATAGCCTAACTACTTTGACATGTGTTGATTTGAGAGGCTAAAGTGTTGACTTAACTCACTCGCCCGCTGGCCACTTGGTCGTCACTTTAAAAAGCAAAAACTTTAGTTTAACAAACAAAAAAATGCTTCAAACTTTTTTCTAAATTAACTTAATAAAGAAACTAAACGAAATATAGCCACTTTGACATTAAAAACAAAACTGAAATATTTTAATGGCTGCAAATAATGTGTAATAGGGAGGATAAAAAAACACGGGCTCCAGTCGGACTCTGATAAGGAAGTGGTAAAAAAAAAAAGGCAAAAATGAAAAATATTAAATAATTCGCGGGGCGCTTTTGTCGGCATGAGTAAGATAGGCTATAAGACCCGCAATATGTCTCTCAGCTGACATTTTTATTTATTTACATTAGTAAGCTACAGGACATAGTCTTTCAAAACACGACCTGCGCGAAAGAGAGAAAAAAAATAATGCATCATGAACCCAGCACTTCTGAAAATGCACTTCTGAATGCGTCTCTGTCCCCAGCACATTTCAAACCAAACTGACGCCCATGCACGGGGACGGCTGATGCAGAGCTATAGAAAAAAATGAAATATTTTTTTTAACCCTGCTGAAAAATCCAGCTAAAACCAGCCTAACATGGTCAGGCTGGTTTTAGCTGGTCTCCCAGCCTGGTCATAGCTGGTTTTTCAGGCTGGTTTAAGAGGGGTTTTGAACACTTTTTAGCTGGTCTTAGCTGGTCGGTGTTGGTCTTAGCTGGTTGGTGTTGGTCTTAGCTGGTCAGTGTGGTCTTAGCTGGTCGGTGTTGGTCTTAGCTGGTTGGTGTGGTCTTAGCTGGTTGGTGTGGTCTTAGCTGGTCAGTGTTGGTCTTAGCTGGTCAGTGTGGTCTTAGCTGGTCAGTGTGGTCTTAGCTGATCAGTGTGGTCTTAGCTGGTCAGTGTGGTCTTAGCTGATCAGTGTGGTCTTAGCTGGTCGGTGTTGGTCTTAGCTGGTTGGTGTGGTCTTAGCTGGTCAGTGTGGTCTTAGCTGGTCGGTGTTGGTCTTAGCTGGTCAGTGTTGGTCTTAGCTGGTCAGTGTGGTCTTAGCTGGTCGGTGTTGGTCTTAGCTGGTCGGTGTTGGTCTTAGCTGGTCAGTGTGGTCTTAGCTGGTCGGTGTTGGTCTTAGCTGGTCAGTGTGGTCTTAGCTGGTCAGTGTTGGTCTTAGCTGGTCGGTGTTGGTCTTAGCTGGTCAGTGTGGTCTTAGCTGGTCGGTGTTGGTCTTAGCTGGTCAGTGTGGTCTTAGCTGGTCAGTGTGGTCTTAGCTGATCAGTGTGGTCTTAGCTGGTCGGTGTTGGTCTTAGCTGGTTGGTGTGGTCTTAGCTGGTCAGTGTGGTCTTAGCTGGTCGGTGTTGGTCTTAGCTGGTCAGTGTTGGTCTTAGCTGGTCAGTGTGGTCTTAGCTGGTCGGTGTTGGTCTTAGCTGGTCGGTGTTGGTCTTAGCTGGTCAGTGTGGTCTTAGCTGGTCGGTGTTGGTCTTAGCTGGTCAGTGTGGTCTTAGCTGGTCAGTGTTGGTCTTAGCTGGTCGGTGTTGGTCTTAGCTGGTCGGTGTTGGTCTTAGCTGGTCAGTGTGGTCTTAGCTGGTCTTAGCTAGTCAGTGTTGGTCTTAGCTGGTCAGTGTGGTCTTAGCTGGTCAGTGTTGGTCTTAGCTGGTCAGTGTGGTCTTAGCATGGAATCTGATTGATTTGTAATTAGGTAAGATGTTCACCAGCTTTGCTAGGCTGGGAGACCAGCTAAAACAAGCAGACCACCAACTTCCAGTCCAGATTGGGAAACCAGCTTGATCAGCTAAACCAGGCTGGGAGACCGGCAAAAACCAGGCAGCTGAACACCAGCTAAGACAGGCTGGGAGACCAGCTTGACCAGCTGAACACCAGCTAAACCAGGCTGGGAGACCAGCTTGACCAGCTAAGCCAGGCTTGGAGACCAGCTAAAACCAGCTGAACACCAGCTAAGCCAGGCTGTGAAACCTGCAAAAACCAGTTAAGTCAGGCTGGGTGACCAGCTAATACCAGCTAAACCAGGCTGGGAGACCAGTTTGACCAGCTAAACCAGGCTGGGAGACCAGCTAAAACCAGCTACTTCCAGCTTAATCCAGCTAAAACCAGCCAACCATTTTAGGCTGGTTTTAGCTGGATTTTTCAGCAGGGAATATGGATATTTTTCTTACACAAACGCATCAATTCGCTTCAGAAGGCCTTTATTAACACACCGGAGCCACGTGGAGCAGTTATATGACGGACAGATGCCTTTTTTATGGACTTCAAAACCTTTTTATGGAGCAACTATTACTGCCATTATAATGCTTGGATTAGCCAGAACATTTTTAATATAACTCAGATTTTATTCGTCTGAAAGAAGAATGTCATACACACCCCGGATGACTTGAGGGCGAGTAAGTCATGGGCTAATTTTAATTTTTGGGTGAACTATCCCTTTAACACTGAGCTCTAGAACTAGTGAAGCGCTGCATTAAACACTCACTCACCTGAGAGCAGAAGAGACGTCAGTGGGATTCTCTCCATTCCTGAGGGAAATCCTGTTATCATCAGTGTGAACTGTCTCAAACTCTGTGTTTCTCACCTGTGGATGTGCTGATTTCTGTGCGAGTGTGTGTGTTCTCTGTCAGCACACACTGATATCATGGATCATCTCTCCTTCTGCTCCTCCCAGTGCTGGAAAAAACTCCCTTCTGTGGTTTATTGATGTTTGTTTGTTTGTTTCCTCCTTTTATGCCCAAAGGCGATGCACTGGCCATAAGTGTGTGTGTGTGTGTGTATGTGTGTGTGTGTGATGGGTAAGTTTAGGGGTATGGGGTAGTGTAGGGGGATAGAATGTACAGTTTGTCATCATCATCATCATCATCATCATCTTCCGCTTATCCGGGGCCGGGGCCGGGTCACAAGGGCAACTGTCTAAGTAGAGACGCCCAGACTTCCCGCTCCCTGGACACTTCCTCCAGCTCTTCCAGAGGAATACAGAGGCGTTTCCAGGCCAGCCGGGAGACATAATCCCTCCACCGTGTCTTAGGTCTTCACCGGGTCTCCCCGGTGGGACATGGCGGGGAGGCGTCCAGAAGGCAATCGAAGTAGATTCCCGAGCCACCTCAGCTGGCTCCTCTCGATATGGAGGAGCAACGAATCTACTCTGAGCTCCTCCCAAGTGACGAGCTTCTCACCCTATCTCTAATGGAGCGCCCAGCCACCCTGCGGAGGAAATGCATATAGTGGGTCCGTGGGAAAAATCCCATTCAAATGAATTGCCATTGTCTGCATAGTGCCCCGGATGGATCGTAGGGTGAATTTGGATCCACTTTTCAGTTATTTAACATGTGATTGGGATGTTTCTGCTTATCCCACCCTCCGTGCCCCTCAATCTGCTGACCTCGGAATAAGGGGGTCTTGGACACCTGTAGGGGGTGACACTCGCCTGCACACATCCCCCCCCCCCCCAATTTCATGCCCCCCCCCCCCCCCCCCGCGTCCATGCGACCTTTAAATGTCCACTTCCAATAATTTTTGGGGGTAAAATGGGATAGTTTCTCCCAAAACCGCACAATTTGTCCTTTACTACCATGAACTATCTATTTGTCCATCTCTCTACTGGGCACATGGGGGCCACTTGGGCTGCGGACCCTGTCCCATGAACCCACTATTTGTCCACTTCCCCACTATAGTGACGGAATGACCCATCGACACCCAATGACTCACCCCCCTGAGTACCACATACCCACTATTTGTCTGCTTGCCCATTAAAGTTGCCAAATGACCCCTTGACCCTCCCTGGTCGCTGACCCCCCACCCCCCAGTTACCACTAACCCACTATTTGTCCGCTTACCTACTATAGTGACAGAATGACCCATCAAACCCCGAGTACCACAAACTCACTATTTGTCCGCTTCCCTACTATAGTGATGGAATGGACCTTTTGACCCCAATATTTGGTCCCCCCACCTACCGGGACCCCGCCCCCAGTCCCACTAACCCACTATTTGTCCACTTACCTACTATAGTGATGGAATAACCCATCAAACCCCAATTACCTCTCGCCCCACTGCCACGCCTTCAGGGACCGCCCCCCTGAGTACCACAAACTCACTATTTGTCCGCTTCCCTACTATAGTGATGGAATTAACCTTTTACCCCAATGTTCAGTCCCCCCACCTACCGGGACCCCGCCCCCAGTCGCACTAACCCACTATTTGTCCGCTTACCTACTAAGTTTACAAAAAGCTTGTTATCATGGTCTTAGGGCAAGGGGCAGGTGCGCTTGACCTACGGATGGTCACTGACGCACCCTACCCGGCCGTTTTATGACATCCAATGCGACTGCCACTCTCGCCGGAAACCCCCTGTCAGCCCTAGGGGGACCCCATACTCCCAGAGCACCCTCCACAGGACTCCGCGAGGGACATGGTCGAATGCCTTCTACAAATCCACAAAGCACATGTGGATTGGTTGGGCAAACTCCCATGAATCCTCCAGCACCCTGGAGAGGGTATAGAGCTGGTCCAGTGTTCCACAACTGGTACGAAAACCACACGGTCCTCCTGAATCCGAGGTTCCATTATCGGCTGAATTCTCCTTTCCAGTACCCTTGCATAGACTTTTCCGGGGAGGCTGAGAAGTGCGATCCCCCTATAGTTGGAACACACCCTCCGGTCCCCCTACTTGAAAAGCGATGCTGCAGAGGCATAGCAGCCAAGACAGCCCCACAACATCCAGTGACTTGAGGTACTCAGGGCAGATCTCATCCACCCGGTTCTTGCCACTGAGGAGCTTTTTAACTTGGTGACTTCAGCTTGGGTGATGGAGGAGTCCTCCTCCGAGCCCCTGACCTCTGCTTCGTCTATGGAAGATGCGTCAACAGCTGCCCATCTCCACTGTAAATGGTGTTGGTAGGGCACTGCTTCCCCCTCCAGAGGCATTGAACAGTTTGCCAGATTGTCTTCAAGGCCAACCGATAGTCTTTCTCCATGGCCTCACCGAACTCCTCCCAGGCCTGATTTTATTTTGGGATTTGGAGAATATGGTCCATTCGGACTCTATCTCCAGACTCCTTCAGGATCCGGTTGAAGCTCCGCCGGAGGTGGGAGTTGAAGATCTCTCTGACAGGGGACTCGGCCAAACGTTCCCAACAGACCCTCACAGTACGCTTGGGTCTGCCGAGTCTCTGTGTCCAAGACATACGGCCGGAGGTAAGATGAGACGACCACAAAGTCGATTATCAATCTCCGGTCTAGGGTGTCCTGGTGCCACATGCACTGATGGACACCCTTATGCTTGAACATGGTGTTCAATATGGACAAGCTGTAACTAGCACAGAAATCCAATAACAGAACACCGCTCTGGTTCAGATCAGGGGGTTCCTCCCAATCATGCCCTGCCTGGTGTCACTGTCACCGCGGCCACATGGGCGGGCGTTGAAGTCCCCCAGTAGAATGACGGAGCCTCCAGTCGGAGCACTTTCCAGCACCCCTGCCGTACTGCCCATAGCCACATATGACAGTTAGAGACCTGTCCCCAACCCTAGTTGGTACCTCTCAACCTCCCGCACAAGCTCCGGCTCCTTCCCCGCCAGGGAGGTGACGTTCCATGTCCCTAGAGCCAGTTTCCGTGTCCAGAGATCGTGCCCTCGCCCTCGACTGCCGCCTGATCCAATATGCACCGGCCCCTTACGATCCCTCTTGCAGGTGGCGAGCCCACGGGAGGGCGGCCCCCACGACGCTCATTTGGGCTGAACTCCAGGGTGGGCCCCGGCTGCGCCATGCCGGGCGACGTCTCGGCCCTTGCTTTTGTATTTTTCATAATGGGCTTTTGAACTGCTCTTAGTCTGGCCCGTCACCAAGGACCTGTTTGCCTTGGGAGGCCCTACCAGGGGCATATAGCCCCAGACAACATAGCTCCTGGATCCTTGGGTACTCAAAGCCCTTCACCACGATAAGGTGACAGTTCTGTGTGTGTGTGTGTGTGTGTGTGTGTGTGTGTGTGTGTGTGTGTGGGTAGATTTAAGGGTAGGGTTAGGGGTAGGGTTATCGTGTGTGTATGGGTGTATAATGGGTAGGTTTATGGGTAGGGTTATCGTGTGTGTGTGTGTGTGTGTGTGTGTGTGTATGTATGGGTGTATAATGGGTAGGTTTAGGGGTAGGGTTATCGTGTGTGTGTGTGTGTGTGTATGTATGGGTGTATAATGGGTAGGTTTAGGGGTAGGGTTATCGTGTGTGTGTGATGGGTAGATTTAAGGGTAGGGTTATTGTGTGTGTGTGTGTGTGTGTGTGTGTGTGTGTGTGTGTGTGTGTGTGTGTGTGTGTGTAATGGGTAGGTTTAGGGGTAGGGTTATCGTGTGTGTGTGATGGGTAGATTTAAGGGTAGGGTTATTTTGTGTGTGTGTGTGTGTGATGGGTAGGTTTAGGGGTAGGGTTATCGTGTGTGTGTATGTGGAGAAAAACTCACAGATGTTTTCTTTCCTCTATTCTGAAACAACACTATGGAAATACAAATAACACAAAATCTCAAAATTAAACCGAGCAAACAACTATGTTTTTGACTATAGTAAATACACACACACACACACACACACACACACACACACACACACACACCAAACTCCACAGCTCTTTATTCTGAAGGTTTGTTCATCTTTCTCCTGATTTATAAAACATGATGTAAATGTATTTTCTGATTGATGCAGTGATGAAAAGAGAAATCCAAAATCCCCTCTGGAAAACTCTTTCATATGGAATTTATCATCAAATTTATGATTGGGGAGAAACATAAGATAAAGCTGATTCTTCGATGAGCATGAAAGAGAAATCTGCTGACGTATGAAAGAGCACAAGTATATTTTCAGTGTCACATTTGAATTTGTTTTCCTTTTAATTTGCAAATTTTCTTTCTGTTTTGATGCAGACAATAGTCATGAGTGTTGCACAGGGATGAATAATCACATGTGAATTTGAATGTGTGCCGTTGTTCCTAAAGATGACCGTGATGCAGGAAAACAGGAAACCAGGAGCGGTTCTCACATTATATGCAAAATCATGTCAATGTGAGTATTGAGTCTCTTTATTAATGATGCATTATGACATGAGTTCAATAACGCAGCATTGCAATATCTCTTACAGAGACTGGATGAACCCGATCGAACCCAGAAGAGTTTAGTCCGTCAGGTGAGTGATACGGGGACTCAAACCAGAGGCTTTGGGTGGATGATGGAGATTGTTGGAGAACAAAGGTCATAAGGAAGATCTGCCTTATTTGCATCATCGTTGATATGTGTGTGTGTCAAACATGCAAATATGAGACGACTGCACATCATTTATCGTCCGATTATATTCCAGTGATATACATTCAAACTCTTTCCAGTAAGATGACGTCACACTGCAAGAATCATCGTTGGGTCTATTCATAGTTTTCAGTCATGTGACTGGCTCTGAGAGCTGTTCACTAATATATCTATTATTACAGATCCGGGGAAAAGTAGTGTATGAGAGTCCTTTTACAGTATAATAGCAGTGAAATAGGGCTTTAATGTTGCATTTCTGCCACCTACTGGATGGAGAGTGAAGCGAAGATCTAAAATCAATCATTTCTTTATAAAAACTGCTGTAAATGCCCCTACAATAAAGTATAAAACAACCAAATATAAATACTTCACAAAACAAAAGGACTTGAGTAGAAGTGTTTTCTTTAATGACAGGTTTGTCATGTCTTATATATATATATATCATAAATATATAACCCTATATTATGATCAGGCATAACATTATGACCAGGTGAATTGAATAACACTGATGATCTCTGTTAGTGGGTGGGATATATTAGGCAGCAAGTGAACATGTTGTCCTCAGAGTTGATGTGTTAGAAGCAGGAGAAATGGGCAAGCGTAAGGATTTGAGCGAGTTTGACAAGGGCCAGATTGTGACGGCTAGACGACTGGGTCAGAGCATCTCCAGAACTGCAGCTCTTGTGGGGTGTTCCCGGTCAGCAGTGGTCAGTCTCTATCAGAAGTGAAGGACCAGTGGAGAACCGGCCACAGGGTCATGGGCGGCCGAGGCTCATTGATGCTAGTATATACACTTTCCTTCAGTAGTTTCACTTGTCTAAGAGCATTTTGGATAGAGATCGGCCGATAATCGGTTTTACCGATATTTTTCCTGATATTTAAGCATGTTCCCATAATCGGGTTTTATAGCATCGGTTTCCCTGATCAGTGGGATCATCTTGTTTTGAACGGCTCAAACGGTAATCAAAGGTAAAATCCCAGAGTTAATCAACTTTATTTAACATAACAGCCATTAATGCACAAATGAGAGAAATCCTTGATATGTAGTTTAGACAAAAAAATAGAGACCAACATGGTCATGAATCCATCAAATCATGTTCCAATACAGACGTGATAAACCAATAAATACCGTTTTTTTTTATCGGTTATCGGACAAATAGACCTCTGAATAATTGGTATCAGTATCGGTTCTAATAAGATCAATGTCGGTCGATGTCTAGTTGTGGACTATGTTAGGCTATAGCTAAACTTTACTGATTAACTGTCCCGTATTGAAAATAGCGGTGTTCAACAATTCAACTATTTTATTTGCCACAAAATATAACACAAATAAGTATGCCGGTCAAACATTATTGTTAATGAGGGGCATAAAAGATCATTTCAATTATAAATGTAAAGTGGGATTGAGTCCCAGTCCACTCCTGTAAGTGTGTTAAACTCATTCGAGCTTTATACCCTTCCAGGCCAGACGCATCTACATCTCCACACCCGCAGCGTCTGTACGGGACGTCCTGGTTCATTCTCCTCCCTCAGGGACCCGCACATCATGTGTTCGTCTCTGAAATCATGCTTCAAAGCTCGAGGATCTTAAAGAACACTCACGTCAGAATACATGTAGTTAAGCATGCGATGAAGTAGATCAGACAGACATCAATGTCAAATGAAGCTTTATTTATTTATTAATGAGTATGAATCACAAACCGACAGAAATCCAGCAAAGAAAAACAATCCCTGACATTCAAAATAGGGCTGGGTATTGACATAAAATTCACAATTTCAGTTCATGAGCTTCAATTCCAATCTCGATATCGATTCATTTAAATATATCGGGTTCAGAGCGTTTTTCTCAAGGGGGAACACATCTCTGAAATAATGCTTTAAACTGTACCCTGTCAGTCGGTACATTACTATAATATTAAAGGTGCAATGTGTAATGTTTCGCCACTAGAGGTCGCTTATACAAAACAAAGCTTGATTTTGAGGAATCATGGGAACTGTTGTATTCACATCTACAGCCGGTGGAAAATAATCCAGAAGCAGAGATCATATTCATGCATGAGCTAAAGTATTACAGATATATTAACGTTACTGTTGTATGAAGCAGGGCGGGGCTGAAAGCCTTGGGAGCGGAACGAGGCGCTGGAGCGACTGCTAATGAGAATCGTTTAAACTCAAGAATTTCATGTTGTCCATCCAGCCCTAGTACAGATTTGGGTAATTATAGACCCCAGATTAATGTGTAGTTCATTCAGTACATAGAAGAGAAGCACCGCAGCCTCAACAAGTATTCAGACTCTTAAAATATCTGAGTTTCATTGCGTTAGATGAAATAAAATATCAAACCAAAGTGTCAAATCATGTCATTTTTAATTATTACTTAAGCATCCAAATGCTTTTTGATGCCACTGTATATATTTGTAGATTTTAACCGCCACCAGTTCAAAATATTCCATTATATATTTTAATCAATATGAGATTAATATTGCATTACATGTATTCATTCAGCAGATGATTTTATCCAAATGAGGAACCTCCCATTACATTTGGTGCTAACTACTAGATAATACGCAATAATAAAGTGAACCATAAAACCATATAAATGTTTGAATCCATCTCTACATGATTGGAGGTTATATCGAGTTTAAATGGAGATGATTTGAGTCCAGACGGCTTGATTGAATCCTCATAAGCCGTTATTGGACACTCACTTGATGCAGATGAAGTTGTTTGTGTCAGATTCAGGAAGGCTGATCCAGCGCTGGTCTCTGGTCTGAATGGCTCCGGATCTCACTGTCGTAGTGCAGTTCTCCTCACCGGTGCCGTAACCCTGAGCCCACTGATCATAGCACACGGTCTGACCGTTCACCCAGAACCAGAGGCCGACCACGCAGGAGTGACGGAGACCCAGCCACACGTGAGCGGAGGAGGCGCTCGCGGTCACGTTCTTCACCCGGTTCTGGATCTCCTCCGAGTCCACCGACACCAGGTCCATGTCTCTGACTCTGCAGTACCTCAGAGCTGCTGTCCACGTCAGATTCTCTCTGACCAGAACCAGTTTATCTGGAACAGATCAAGAAACAAAAACATGAAGCATTTTTGGTTAAAGTGATAGTTCATCCGTACATCAAAATTGCCATAATTTACTCGCACTCATGTCGTTCAAACCCATAAGACTTTCGTTCATCTTCGAAAACACAAATTACAACTGAAACCTGAGATTGTTGTCCATCCATTGAAAGTCCAAAGTATTAGAAACTTTTACTTTCTACAATTTTGAACAATTATATGTACATTTGTGACGAGTAATGCAATTACTCATTTCATTTAGCATTGCACCTAACTATTCTTCTGTTTCTCTTCTTCTTCTTCTTCCGCTCTGGAAGTCTATGGCAGCCCATAGAACGAAAGTTAACTGAATATTGGCGTGTTGAGTCTTCAGGTCAGGACTCTTGTCACACATGTGAAGTTTGGAGCATATCGGACATTGTATGCCTGAGTTACAACAGCTTCATGGAGAAACATCAGACTGTGTGAGGTTGCCACGGACACGCCCTTCAGCGTAAACTCAAGATCTTCTCAATTTAACATCGCACAGGCCTTTAGATTAGACTGACCAAATATAATGATGATCTGATTAAATCTCTAGGAGGAGTTTGTTAAAGTACAATGTCTGGAAATGGCAAAAACTGCAGCCATTTTGCAGAGAAAATTCTAAATATCTCAATTCCTGTTGGTTTTCAGATTCTGCTCCCAGAGACTTTTTTTGTAGGTGTTGGGCTGTTACATGTGTGTACCAAATTTTATACTCGTACGTGAAATGTAGGTGGGAATTTTTTTTTAATTGGCTCTTTACGCTTAAAACACTTGAAACTGTGTGGTCTTAGGATCCGCCGGAGTTGTGACGATAACGCTCTCAACTGACCCTAGAACTTAGAAAATGAAGCTCAACTGTTCAGTGTAAACTCATTATCATACATGAATTAATTATAAATAAGAATAGACATATAGATGATAAAACATTTCACATTCCACATCTCATTCTCTGAGAGTTTGTGCTCTAGCATTTGTTCAGATGATTGTGTCTGTGTGTGTGTGTGTGTGAGCGTCTACTTACTGTCATAACACACAAAGGGATGATGATCTGTACAGTTCTCATCTGTCCATCGTCCTTGGTGGGTCTTGATATCAATCGAGGCGCAGATATGATCTCTGTTAGCTTCGATATTGGTTTCACCATCTTTCCAGTGTGTGAATGTGGAGGTGCTGTTATCTGACCAAACCCAGAGTCTGTGCAGACCGATCCAGGCAGTATTACCTGAAGTTATGATTTTCTTAATCTGATTATTCTCACTGTCGTTCCTCACACTGGCCAGATGTGTGTGAATCTCTCTACAGTGACTCTGAGCTTCAGTCCAATTCTTCAGCTCCTTTACAAGGACGAATACTGCACTGGCTATAAAAGAGAGAGACATTTGTGTAATATTAGATACATTTAATACATCAAAAGCAAGAAAATATTTAAGGACAAAACTAATGCAATTATGGTTCATCATTCAAAACTACCAATGTTGAATTATTATTCTACATGAAAATACTCTAATTTGGTCATTTAGCTCATTTCAGTGTGTGATTTTACAGCCAAACTCACCATTATAGCAGATTGATTGTACTGTAGTATTACAGGTTGCATCATACCATTTTCCCTCAGTATTCATAAAAACACAGTCTCCTTCTCCTTGTGGTTGTCCGGATGCCCAGTAGTTCCTGTACTGAGACTCGTTTGCTGTGATCTCCGGGTCACTCCATATCCATGAGTCTGTGCTCTTCAGCCCAATCCACACACGGTCAGCGCCGGCGTTCTCACGCTTTATGACCTGCTCTATGTCATTCTGATGGTGTGTGTCGGTGATCGTGACCAGATCTGTGTATTTCTCTCTGCAGTGTTTCTGAGCCTCAGTCCAGCTCAGCTTCTGATTCACAAAGTGATACTGACACAGAGCGCCTGCAGACAAACTGACCACGGCTGAGAAGAGAAGAGTTCACACAGATCTCAAGACTCACATCGACAAGAGTTCAAACAGGCAAGAGTTTCAGTGAGCGATTGCTAACGTGAGCTATAGCGAGAATATTTTAAAGTGAAATGTATCAGTTTAGTGCATTTGCTAGTGCATAGTGCATCTGACGTTGCTTACTGTAAAGATTTAGAACAAGAACTCAATCTGGGGCATTTTTTTGCCCCCATTTCTCGATATGTGGTGGCATTTTTATTATATTATTTTTGCCCCAAGCCCACATTAATGTTCAGCTCTAACACTATGAGCTCTAGAACTAGTGAAGCTCAAACTCTCAGACGTTCAGCTCTAACACTATGAGCTCTAGAACTAGTGAAGCTCAAACTCTCAGACGTTCAGCTCTAACACTATGAGCTCTAGAACTAGTGAAGCTCAAACTCTGAAATGTTCAGCTCTAACACTATGAGCTCTAGAACTAGTGAAGCTCAAACTCTCAGACGTTCAGCTCTAACACTATGAGCTCTAGAATTAGTGAAGCTCAAACTCTCAGACGTTCAGCTCTAACACTATGAGCTCTAGAACTAGTGAAGCTCAAACTCTCAGACGTTCAGCTCTAACACTATGAGCTCTAGAACTAGTGAAGCTCAAACTCTCAGACGTTCAGCTCTAATACGATGAGCTCTAGAATTAGTGAAGCTCAAACTCTGAGATGTTCAGCTCTAACACTATGAGCTCTAGAACTAGTGAAGCTCAAACTCTCAGATGTTCAGCTCTAACACTATGAGCTCTAGAACTAGTGAAGCTCAAACTCTCAGACGTTCAGCTCTAACACTATGAGCTCTAGAACTAGTGAAGCTCAAACTCTCAGACGTTCAGCTCTAACACTATGAGCTCTAGAACTAGTGAAGCTCAAACTCTGAAATGTTCAGCTCTAACACTATGAGCTCTAGAACTAGTGAAGCTCAAACTCTCAGATGTTCAGCTCTAACACTATGAGCTCTAGAACTAGTGAAGCTCAAACTCTCAGACGTTCAGCTCTAACACTATGAGCTCTAGAACTAGTGAAGCTCAAACTCTCAGACGTTCAGCTCTAACACTATGAGCTCTAGAACTAGTGAAGCTCAAACTCTGAGACGTTCAGCTCTAACACGATGAGCTCTAGAACTAGTGAAGCTCAAACTCTCAGACGTTCAGCTCTAACACTATGAGCTCTAGAACTAGTGAAGCTCAAACTCTCAGACGTTCAGCTCTAACACTATGAGCTCTAGAACTAGTGAAGCTCAAACTCTGAGACGTTCAGCTCTAACACTATGAGCTCTAGAACTAGTGAAGCTCAAACTCTCAGACGTTCAGCACTAACACTATGAGCTCTAGAACTAGTGAAGCTCAAACTCTCAGACGTTCAGCTCTAACACTATGAGCTCTAGAACTAGTGAAGCTCAAACTCTCAGATGTTCAGCTCTAACACTATGAGCTCTAGAACTAGTGAAGCTCAAACTCTGAGACGTTCAGCTCTAACACTGAGCTCTAGAACTAGTGAAGCTCAAACTCTGAGACGTTCAGCTCTAACACTATGAGCTCTAGAACTAGTGAAGCTCAAACTCTGAGACGTTCAGCTCTAACACTATGAGCTCTAGAACTAGTGAAGCTCAAACTCTCAGACGTTCAGCTCTAACACTATGAGCTCTAGAACTAGTGAAGCTCAAACTCTGAGAAGTTCAGCTCTAACACTATGAGCTCTAGAATTAGTGAAGCTCAAACTCTCAGACGTTCAGCTCTAACACTATGAGCTCTAGAACTAGTGAAGCTCAAACTCTGAGATGTTCAGCTCTAACACTATGAGCTCTAGAACTAGTGAAGCTCAAACTCTCAGACGTTCAGCTCTAACACTATGAGCTCTAGAATTAGTGAAGCTCAAACTCTCAGACGTTCAGCTCTAACACTATGAGCTCTAGAACTAGTGAAGCTCAAACTCTGAGACGTTCAGCTCTAACATTATGAGCTCTAGAACTAGTGAAGCTCAAACTCTCAGACGTTCAGCACTAACACTATGAGCTCTAGAACTAGTGAAGCTCAAACTCTGAGACGTTCAGCTCTAACATTATGATCTCTAGAACTAGTGAAGCTCAAACTCTCAGACGTTCAGCTCTAACACTATGAGCTCTAGAACTAGTGAAGCTCAAACTCTGAGACGTTCAGCTCTAACATTATGAGCTCTAGAACTAGTGAAGCTCAAACTCTCAGACGTTCAGCTCTAACATTATGAGCTCTAGAACTAGTGAAGCTCAAACTCTGAGACGTTCAGCTCTAACATTATGAGCTCTAGAACTAGTGAAGCTCAAACTCTGAGACGTTCAGCTCTAACATTATGAGCTCTAGAACTAGTGAAGCTCAAACTCTCAGACGTTCAGCTCTAACACTATGAGCTCTAGAACTAGTGAAGCTCAAACTCTGAGACGTTCAGCTCTAACATTATGATCTCTAGAACTAGTGAAGCTCAAACTCTGAGACGTTCAGCTCTAACACTATGAGCTCTAGAACTAGTGAAGCTCAAACTCTCAGACGTTCAGCTCTAACACTATGAGCTCTAGAACTAGTGAAGCTCAAACTCTCAGACGTTCAGCTCTAACACGATGAGCTCTAGAACTAGTGAAGCTCAAACTCTCAGACGTTCAGCTCTAACACTATGAGCTCTAGAACTAGTGAAGCTCAAACTCTCAGACGTTCAGCTCTAACACTATGAGCTCTAGAATTAGTGAAGCTCAAACTCTCAGATGTTCAGCTCTAACACTATGAGCTCTAGAACTAGTGAAGCTCAAACTCTTAGACGTTCAGCTCTAACACTATGAGCTCTAGAACTAGTGAAGCTATAACTCTCAGATGTTCAGCTCTAACACTATGAGCTCTAGAACTAGTGAAGCTCAAACTCTCAGACGTTCAGCTCTAACACTATGAGCTCTAGAACTAGTGAAGCTCAAACTCTCAGACGTTCAGCTCTAACACTATGAGCTCTAGAACTAGTGAAGCTCAAACTCTGACATTCAGCTCTAACACTATGAGCTCTAGAACTAGTGAAGCTCAAACTCTTAGACGTTCAGCTCAGGGGCGTAAATCGCGGGGGGGACAGGGGGGACAGGACCCCCCCAATCTGAGGGCTGTCCCCCCTAAAAACCATGCTGAGTATTGTAAATAATATAACAATATATACTTAAAATAAATGTGTAAGTAGTGAAACAATACAAACGCAAACGGGGGGAAAAAAATGCGTTTTAAGTTTAGAAACATTTTGAGTCCCCCCCTCCCCCCTTGCCTCACAGTGGTTTGATCCACCGCGCACCTCAACTAACGTTACATAGAACGTAGAAAAACCACCACACAAGTTTGGGGAGAGAACAAGGCTCTTCAGACAGCAGTTGTGAAACACCAGTAAGTAGCTGTCAAGGCTATTATATTCACTTTAAACGTCAGATGAAATTATTCTTTTCTCTTTAATACAGATTAGACAAAACACTGTTAACATCCCTTGCCCACCGCCGCCCCGCCCCGCTCCGCTGTACAGTAATAACATCATTGAGTTCAGTTAGAGAACTGACAAAACTATTAAAAACTGAACGCGTCTGCTCAATACAGCACGAGCAAACCGCTGACAGACAAGATTATCGAAGATTTGGTTTCAAAGCGTAAAAGCGCCTATTTAAGGGAGTGTGTCATTGGACTGTTTTGTTGTTGTGTTTTTCATTACGAATAATAGGCTAATGAACCCAAAATTCAAGCAACCCGCCCCCAAATTCTAAAAATTGGCTAATTCTACACCGTAAGTTCAGTCAGATCTGTGTTGGGTTTTGCTCAATATGATAATAAGTGGCAGATCAGAGGGCTTGCTGCAGTTGAATATCTAAATATCTGAATATCATAGTATAAAATACTATGTGGAGGACGCAAGATAATTTAATAATTATAATATGACTGCGTGGTGAACCTTAATCGTATTTAAACTACTATCGCGTTGTGTTGTTGGTCAGATAAAATGACAGAGAAAAGAAAAACGGACATTAATAATTTTTCAGTGCACCAAAACACCCCCCAATTTTTTTTTTGTGGTACACATATCCTTACAAGTACGATTTTGGCTGTATTATTTGTGTCCCCTTCAAAAATTGCTCTTGAGAAATTTCATGTTTATTGTCCCCCCCAACTTTTAGATGAAATTTACGCCCCTGGTTCAGCTCTAACACTATGAGCTCTAGAACTAGTGAAGCTCAAACTCTGAGAAGTTCAGCTCTAACACTATGAGCTCTAGAACTAGTGAAGCTCAAACTCTCAGACGTTCAGCTCTAACACTATGAGCTCTAGAACTAGTGAAGCTCAAACTCTGAAATGTTCAGCTCTAACACGATGAGTTCTAGAACTAGTGAAGCTCAAACTCTGAAATGTTCAGCTCTAACACGATGAGCTCTAGAACTAGTGAAGCTCAAACTCTCAGACGTTCAGTTCTAACACTATGAGCTCTAGAACTAGTGAAGCTCAAACTATGAAATGTTCAGCTCTAACACTATGAGCTCTAGAACTAGTGAAGCTCAAACTCTGAAATGTTTAGCTCTAACATTATGAGCTCTAGAACTAGTGAAGCTCAAACTCTCAGACGTTCAGCTCTAACACTATGAGCTCTAGAACTAGTGAATCTCAAACTCTGAGACGTTCAGCTCTAACACGATGAGCTCTAGAACTAGTGAATCTCAAACTCTGAGACGTTCAGCTCTAACACTATGAGCTCTAGAACTAGTGAAGCTCAAACTCTGAAATGTTTAGCTCTAACACTATGAGCTCTAGAACTAGTGAAGCTCAAACTCTGAGACGTTCAGCTCTAACACTATGAGCTCTAGAACTAGTGAAGCTCAAACTCTGAGATGTTCAGCTCTAACACTATGAGCTCTAGAACTAGTGAAGCTCAAACTCTGAGACGTTCAGCTCTAACACTATGAGCTCTAGAACTAGTGAAGCTCAAACTCTCAGACGTTCAGCTCTAACACTATGAGCTCTAGAACTAGTGAAGCTCAAACTCTTAGACGTTCAGCTCTAACACTATGAGCTCTAGAACTAGTGAAGCTCAAACTCTCAGACGTTCAGCTCTAACACTATGAGCTCTAGAACTAGTGAAGCTCAAACTCTCAGACGTTCAGCTCTAACACTATGAGCTCTAGAACTAGTGAAGCTCAAACTCTCAGATGTTCAGCTCTAACACTATGAGCTCTAGAACTAGTGAAGCTCAAACTCTGAGACGTTCAGCTCTAACACTATGAGCTCTAGAACTAGTGAAGCTCAAACTCTCAGACGTTCAGCTCTAACACTATGAGCTCTAGAACTAGTGAAGCTCAAACTCTCAGACGTTCAGCTCTAACACTATGAGCTCTAGAACTAGTGAAGCTCAAACTCTGACATTCAGCTCTAACACTATGAGCTCTAGAACTAGTGAAGCTCAAACTCTTAGACGTTCAGCTCAGGGGCGTAAATCGCGGGGGGGACAGGGGGGACAGGACCCCCCCAATCTGAGGGCTGCCCCCCCCCTAAAAACCATGCTGAGTATTGTAAATAATATAACAATATATACTTAAAATAAATGTGTAAGTAGTGAAACAATACAAACGCAAACGGGGGGAAAAAAATGCGTTTTAAGTTTAGAAACATTTTGAGTCCCCCCCTCCCCCCTTGCCTCACAGTGGTTTGATCCACCGCGCACCTCAACTAACGTTACATAGAACGTAGAAAAACCACCACACAAGTTTGGGGAGAGAACAAGGCTCTTCAGACAGCAGTTGTGAAACACCAGTAAGTAGCTGTCAAGGCTATTATATTCACTTTAAACGTCAGATGAAATTATTCTTTTCTCTTTAATACAGATTAGACAAAACACTGTTAACATCCCTTGCCCACCGCCGCACCGCCCCGCTCCGCTGTACAGTAATAACATCATTGAGTTCAGTTAGAGAACTGACAAAACTATTAAAAACTGAACGCGTCTGCTCAATACAGCACGAGCCGAACGAGCAAACCGCTGACAGACAAGATTATCGAAGATTTGGTTTCAAAGCGTAAAAGCGCCTATTTAAGGGAGTGTGTCATTGGACTGTTTTGTTGTTGTGTTTTTCATTACGAATAATAGGCTAATGAACCCAAAATTCAAGCAACCCGCCCCCAAATTCTAAAAATTGGCTAATTCTACACCGTAAGTTCAGTCAGATCTGTGTTGGGTTTTGCTCAATATGATAATAAGTGGCAGATCAGAGGGCTTGCTGCAGTTGAATATCTAAATATCTGAATATCATAGTATAAAATACTATGTGGAGGACGCAAGATAATTTAATAATTATAATATGACTGCGTGGTGAACCTTAATCGTATTTAAACTACTATCGCGTTGTGTTGTTGGTCAGATAAAATGACAGAGAAAAGAAAAACGGACATTAATAATTTTTCAGTGCACCAAAACACCCCCCAATTTTTTTTTTGTGGTACACATATCCTTACAAGTACGATTTTGGCTGTATTATTTGTGTCCCCTTCAAAAATTGCTCTTGAGAAATTTCATGTTTATTGTCCCCCCCAACTTTTAGATGAAATTTACGCCCCTGGTTCAGCTCTAACACTATGAGCTCTAGAACTAGTGAAGCTCAAACTCTGAGAAGTTCAGCTCTAACACTATGAGCTCTAGAACTAGTGAAGCTCAAACTCTCAGACGTTCAGCTCTAACACTATGAGCTCTAGAACTAGTGAAGCTCAAACTCTGAAATGTTCAGCTCTAACACGATGAGTTCTAGAACTAGTGAAGCTCAAACTCTGAAATGTTCAGCTCTAACACGATGAGCTCTAGAACTAGTGAAGCTCAAACTCTCAGACGTTCAGTTCTAACACTATGAGCTCTAGAACTAGTGAAGCTCAAACTATGAAATGTTCAGCTTTAACACTATGAGCTCTAGAACTAGTGAAGCTCAAACTCTGAAACGTTCAGCTCTAACACTATGAGCTCTAGAACTAGTGAAGCTCAAACTCTGAGAAGTTCAGCTCTAACACTATGAGCTCTAGAACTAGTGAAGCTCAAACTCTGAAATGTTCAGCTCTAACACTATGAGCTCTAGAACTAGTGAAGCTCAAACTCTCAGACGTTCAGCTCTAACACTATGAGCTCTAGAACTAGTGAAGCTCAAACTCTGAGATGTTCAGCTCTAACACTATGAGCTCTAGAACTAGTGAAGCTCAAACTCTCAGACATTCAGCTCTAACACTATGAGCTCTAGAATTAGTGAAGCTCAAACTCTCAGACGTTCAGCTCTAACACTATGAGCTCTAGAACTAGTGAAGCTCAAACTCTGAGATGTTCAGCTCTAACACTATGAGCTCTAGAACTAGTGAAGCTCAAACTCTCAGACGTTCAGCTCTAACACTATGAGCTCTAGAATTAGTGAAGCTCAAACTCTGAAATGTTCAGCTCTAACACTATGAGCTCTAGAATTAGTGAAGCTCAAACTCTCAGACGTTCAGCTCTAACACTATGAGCTCTAGAACTAGTGAAGCTCAAACTCTGAGATGTTCAGCTCTAACACTATGAGCTCTAGAACTAGTGAAGCTCAAACTCTCAGACGTTCAGCTCTAATACGATGAGCTCTAGAACTAGTGACGCTCAAACTCTCAGACGTTCAGCTCTAACACTATGAGCTCTAGAATTAGTGAAGCTCAAACTCTCAGACGTTCAGCTCTAACACTATGAGCTCTAGAACTAGTGAAGCTCAAACTCTGAGACGTTCAGCTCTAACATTATGAGCTCTAGAACTAGTGAAGCTCAAACTCTCAGACGTTCAGCACTAACACTATGAGCTCTAGAACTAGTGAAGCTCAAACTCTGAGACGTTCAGCTCTAACATTATGATCTCTAGAACTAGTGAAGCTCAAACTCTCAGACGTTCAGCTCTAACACTATGAGCTCTAGAACTAGTGAAGCTCAAACTCTGAGACGTTCAGCTCTAACATTATGAGCTCTAGAACTAGTGAAGCTCAAACTCTCAGACGTTCAGCTCTAACATTATGAGCTCTAGAACTAGTGAAGCTCAAACTCTGAGACGTTCAGCTCTAACATTATGAGCTCTAGAACTAGTGAAGCTCAAACTCTGAGACGTTCAGCTCTAACATTATGAGCTCTAGAACTAGTGAAGCTCAAACTCTCAGACGTTCAGCTCTAACACTATGAGCTCTAGAACTAGTGAAGCTCAAACTCTGAGACGTTCAGCTCTAACATTATGATCTCTAGAACTAGTGAAGCTCAAACTCTCAGACGTTCAGCTCTAACACGATGAGCTCTAGAACTAGTGAAGCTCAAACTCTCAGACGTTCAGCTCTAACACTATGAGCTCTAGAACTAGTGAAGCTCAAACTCTCAGACGTTCAGCTCTAACACTATGAGCTCTAGAATTAGTGAAGCTCAAACTCTCAGATGTTCAGCTCTAACACTATGAGCTCTAGAACTAGTGAAGCTCAAACTCTTAGACGTTCAGCTCTAACACTATGAGCTCTAGAACTAGTGAAGCTATAACTCTCAGATGTTCAGCTCTAACACTATGAGCTCTAGAACTAGTGAAGCTCAAACTCTCAGACGTTCAGCTCTAACACTATGAGCTCTAGAACTAGTGAAGCTCAAACTCTGAGATGTTCAGCTCTAACACTATGAGCTCTAGAATTAGTGAAGCTCAAACTCTCAGACGTTCAGCTCTAACACTATGAGCTCTAGAACTAGTGAAGCTCAAACTCTGAGACGTTCAGCTCTAACATTATGAGCTCTAGAACTAGTGAAGCTCAAACTCTCAGACGTTCAGCTCTAACACTATGAGCTCTAGAACTAGTGAAGCTCAAACTCTGAGATGTTCAGCTCTAACACTATGAGCTCTAGAATTAGTGAAGCTCAAACTCTCAGACGTTCAGCTCTAACACTATGAGCTCTAGAACTAGTGAAGCTCAAACTCTGAGACGTTCAGCTCTAACATTATGAGCTCTAGAACTAGTGAAGCTCAAACTCTCAGACGTTCAGCTCTAACACTATGAGCTCTAGAACTAGTGAAGCTCAAACTCTGAGATGTTCAGCTCTAACACTATGAGCTCTAGAATTAGTGAAGCTCAAACTCTCAGACGTTCAGCTCTAACACTATGAGCTCTAGAACTAGTGAAGCTCAAACTCTGAGATGTTCAGCTCTAACACTATGAGCTCTAGAACTAGTGAAGCTCAAACTCTCAGACGTTCAGCTCTAACACTATGAGCTCTAGAATTAGTGAAGCTCAAACTCTGAAATGTTCAGCTCTAACACTATGAGCTCTAGAATTAGTGAAGCTCAAACTCTCAGACGTTCAGCTCTAACACTATGAGCTCTAGAACTAGTGAAGCTCAAACTCTGAGATGTTCAGCTCTAACACTATGAGCTCTAGAACTAGTGAAGCTCAAACTCTCAGACGTTCAGCTCTAATACGATGAGCTCTAGAACTAGTGACGCTCAAACTCTCAGACGTTCAGCTCTAACACTATGAGCTCTAGAATTAGTGAAGCTCAAACTCTCAGACGTTCAGCTCTAACACTATGAGCTCTAGAACTAGTGAAGCTCAAACTCTGAGACGTTCAGCTCTAACATTATGAGCTCTAGAACTAGTGAAGCTCAAACTCTCAGACGTTCAGCACTAACACTATGAGCTCTAGAACTAGTGAAGCTCAAACTCTGAGACGTTCAGCTCTAACATTATGATCTCTAGAACTAGTGAAGCTCAAACTCTCAGACGTTCAGCTCTAACACTATGAGCTCTAGAACTAGTGAAGCTCAAACTCTGAGACGTTCAGCTCTAACATTATGAGCTCTAGAACTAGTGAAGCTCAAACTCTCAGACGTTCAGCTCTAACATTATGAGCTCTAGAACTAGTGAAGCTCAAACTCTGAGACGTTCAGCTCTAACATTATGAGCTCTAGAACTAGTGAAGCTCAAACTCTGAGACGTTCAGCTCTAACATTATGAGCTCTAGAACTAGTGAAGCTCAAACTCTCAGACGTTCAGCTCTAACACTATGAGCTCTAGAACTAGTGAAGCTCAAACTCTGAGACGTTCAGCTCTAACATTATGATCTCTAGAACTAGTGAAGCTCAAACTCTCAGACGTTCAGCTCTAACACGATGAGCTCTAGAACTAGTGAAGCTCAAACTCTCAGACGTTCAGCTCTAACATTATGATCTCTAGAACTAGTGAAGCTCAAACTCTCAGACGTTCAGCTCTAACACTATGAGCTCTAGAACTAGTGAAGCTCAAACTCTCAGACGTTCAGCTCTAACACTATGAGCTCTAGAATTAGTGAAGCTCAAACTCTCAGATGTTCAGCTCTAACACTATGAGCTCTAGAACTAGTGAAGCTCAAACTCTTAGACGTTCAGCTCTAACACTATGAGCTCTAGAACTAGTGAAGCTATAACTCTCAGATGTTCAGCTCTAACACTATGAGCTCTAGAACTAGTGAAGCTCAAACTCTCAGACGTTCAGCTCTAACACTATGAGCTCTAGAACTAGTGAAGCTCAAACTCTGAGATGTTCAGCTCTAACACTATGAGCTCTAGAATTAGTGAAGCTCAAACTCTCAGACGTTCAGCTCTAACACTATGAGCTCTAGAACTAGTGAAGCTCAAACTCTGAGACGTTCAGCTCTAACATTATGAGCTCTAGAACTAGTGAAGCTCAAACTCTCAGACGTTCAGCACTAACACTATGAGCTCTAGAACTAGTGAAGCTCAAACTCTGAGACGTTCAGCTCTAACATTATGAGCTCTAGAACTAGTGAAGCTCAAACTCTCAGACGTTCAGCTCTAACACTATGAGCTCTAGAACTAGTGAAGCTCAAACTCTCAGATGTTCAGCTCTAACACTATGAGCTCTAGAACTAGTGAAGCTCAAACTCTCAGACGTTCAGCTCTAACACTATGAGCTCTAGAACTAGTGAAGCTCAAACTCTTAGACGTTCAGCTCTAACACTATGAGCTCTAGAACTAGTGAAGCTATAACTCTCAGATGTTCAGCTCTAACACTATGAGCTCTAGAACTAGTGAAGCTCAAACTCTCAGACGTTCAGCTTTAACACTATGAGCTCTAGAACTAGTGAAGCTCAAACTCTTAGACGTTCAGCTCTAACACTATGAGCTCTAGAACTAGTGAAGCTCAAACTCTCAGACGTTCAGCTCTAACACTATGAGCTCTAGAACTAGTGAAGCTCAAACTCTCAGACGTTCAGCTCTAACACTATGAGCTCTAGAACTAGTGAAGCTCAAACTCTCAGACGTTCAGCTCTAACACTATGAGCTCTAGAACTAGTGAAGCTCAAACTCTGAGACGTTCAGCTCTAACACTATGAGCTCTAGAACTACTGAAGCTCAAACTCTTAGACGTTCAGCTCTAACACTATGAGCTCTAGAACTAGTGAAGCTCAAACTCTCAGACGTTCAGCTCTTCACTATGAGCTCTAGAACTAGTGAAGCTCAAACTCTCAGACGTTCAGCTCTTCACTATGAGCTCTAGAACTAGTGAAGCTCAAACTCAGACGTTCAGCTCTAACACTATGAGCTCTAGAACTAGTGAAGCTCAAACTCTGAGACGTTCAGCTCTAACACTATGAGCTCTAGAACTACTGAAGCTCAAACTCTCAGACGTTCAGCTCTAACACTATGAGCTCTAGAACTAGTGAAGCTCAAACTCTGAGACGTTCAGCTCTAACACTATGAGCTCTAGAACTAGTGAAGCTCAAACTCTGAGACGTTCAGCTCTAACGCTATGAGCTCTAGAACTAGTGAAGCTCAAACTCAGACGTTCAGCTCTAACGCTATGAGCTCTAGAACTAGTGAAGCTCAAACTCTGAGACGTTCAGCTCTAACACTATGAGCTCTAGAACTAGTGAAGCTCAAACTCTGAGATGTTCAGCTCTAACACTATGAGCTCTAGAACTAGTGAAGCTCAAACTCTGAGATGTTCAGCTCTAACACTATGAGCTCTAGAACTAGTGAAGCTCAAACTCTGAGACGTTCAGCTCTAACACTATGAGCTCTAGAACTAGTGAAGCTCAAACTCTGAGATGTTCAGCTCTAACACTGTGAGCTCTAGAACTAGTGAAGCTCAAACTCTGAGAAGTTCAGCTCTAACACTATGAGCTCTAGAACTAGTGAAGCTCAAACTCTGAAATGTTCAGCTCTAATACTATGAGCTCGAGAACTAGTGAAGCTCAAACTCTGAAATGTTCAGCTCTAACACTATGAGCTCTAGAATTAGTGAAGCTCAAACTCTGAAATGTTCAGCTCTAACACTATGAGCTCTAGAACTAGTGAAGCTCAAACTCTCAGACGTTCAGCTCTAACACTATGAGCTCGAGAACTAGTGAAGCTCAAACTCTGAAATGTTCAGCTCTAACACTATGAGCTCTAGAACTAGTGAAGCTCAAACTCTGAAATGTTCAGCTCTAATACTATGAGCTCGAGAACTAGTGAAGCTCAAACTCTGAAATGTTCAGCTCTAACACTATGAGCTCTAGAATTAGTGAAGCTCAAACTCTGAAATGTTCCGCTCTAACACTATGAGCTCTTGAACTAGTGAAGCTCAAACTCTGACATTCAGCTCTAACACGATGAGCTCTAGAACTAGTGAAGCTCAAACTCTCAGACGTTCAGCTCTAACACTATGAGCTCTAGAACTAGTGAATCTCAAACTCTGAGACGTTCAACACTATCACTATGAGCTCTAGAACTAGTGAAGCTCAAACTCTGAAATGTTCAGCTCTAACACTATGAGCTCTAGAACTAGTGAAGCTCAAACTCTCAGACGTTCAGCTCTAACACTATGAGCTCTAGAATTAGTGAAGCTCAAACTCTGAAACGTTCAGCTCTAACACTATGAGCTCTAGAACTAGTGAAGCTCAAACTCTCAGACGTTCAGCTCTAACACTATGAGCTCTAGAACTAGTGAAGCTCAAACTCTGAAATGTTCAGCTCTAACACTGAGCTCTAGAACTAGTGAAGCTCAAACTCTGAAATGTTCAGCTCTAACACTATGAGCTCTAGAACTAGTGAAGCTCAAACTCTGAGAAGTTCAGCTCTAACACTATGAGCTCTAGAATTAGTGAAGCTCAAACTCTGAAATGTTCAGCTCTAACATGATGAGCTCTAGAACTAGTGAAGCTCAAACTCTGAGAAGTTCAGCTCTAACACTATGAGCTCTAGAATTAGTGAAGCTCAAACTCTGAAATGTTCAGCTCTAACACTATGAGCTCTAGAATTAGTGAAGCTCAAACTCTGAAATGTTCAGCTCTAACACTATGAGCTCTAGAACTAGTGAAGCTCAAACTCTCAGACGTTCAGCTCTAACACTATGAGCTCTAGAACTAGTGAAGCTCAAACTCTGAGAAGTTCAGCTCTAACACTATGAGCTCTAGAACTAGTGAAGCTCAAACTCTGAGAAGTTCAGCTCTAACACTATGAGCTCTAGAACTAGTGAAGCTCAAACTCTGAGAAGTTCAGCTCTAACACTATGAGCTCTAGAACTAGTGAAGCTCAAACTCTGAGATGTTCAGCTCTAACACTGTGAGCTCTAGAACTAGTGAAGCTCAAACTCTGAGAAGTTCAGCTCTAACACTATGAGCTCTAGAACTAGTGAAGCTCAAACTCTGAAATGTTCAGCTCTAACACTATGAGCTCTAGAATTAGTGAAGCTCAAACTCTGAAATGTTCAGCTCTAACACTATGAGCTCTAGAATTAGTGAAGCTCAAACTCTGAAATGTTCAGCTCTAACACTATGAGCTCTAGAATTAGTGAAGCTCAAACTCTGAAATGTTCAGCTCTAACAATATGAGCTCTAGAATTAGTGAAGCTCAAACTCTGAAATGTTCAGCTCTAACACTATGAGCTCTAGAACTAGTGAAGCTCAAACTCTGAGATGTTCAACACTAACACTATGAGCTCTAGAACTAGTGAATCTCAAACTCTCAGATGTTCAGCTCTAACACTATGAGCTCTAGAACTAGTGAAGCTCAAACTCTGAAATGTTCAGCTCTAACACTATGAGCACTAGAACTAGTGAAGCTCAAACTCTGAAATGTTCAGCACTAACACTATGAGCTCTAGAACTAGTGAAGCTCAAACTCTGAGATGTTCAGCTCTAACACTATGAGCTCTAGAACTAGTGAAGCTCAAACTCTGACATTCAGCCCTAACACGATGAGCTCTAGAACTAGTGAAGCTCAAACTCTGAAATGTTCAGCACTAACACTGAGCTCTAGAACTAGTGAAGCTCAAACTCTGAGACGTTCAGCTCTAACACTATGAGCTCTAGAACTAGTGAAGCTCAAACTCTGAGACGTTCAGCTCTAACACTATGAGCTCTAGAACTAGTGAAGCTCAAACTCTCAGACGTTCAGCTCTAACACGATGAGCTCTAGAACTAGTGAAGCTCAAACTCTGAAACGTTCAGCTCTAACACTATGAGCTCTAGAACTAGTGAAGCTCAAACTCTGAGACGTTCAGCTCTAACACTATGAGCTCTAGAACTAGTGAAGCTCAAACTCTGAAATGTTTAGCTCTAACACTATGAGCTCTAGAACTAGTGAAGCTCAAACTCTGAAATGTTTAGCTCTAACATTATGAGCTCTAGAACTAGTGAAGCTCAAACTCTCAGACGTTCAGCTCTAACACTATGAGCTCTAGAACTAGTGAAGCTATAACTCTCAGATGTTCAGCTCTAACACTATGAGCTCTAGAACTAGTGAAGCTCAAACTCTCAGACGTTCAGCTCTAACACTATGAGCTCTAGAACTAGTGAAGCTCAAACTCTCAGACGTTCAGCTCTAACACTATGAGCTCTAGAACTAGTGAAGCTCAAACTCTGACATTCAGCTCTAACACTATGAGCTCTAGAACTAGTGAAGCTCAAACTCTTAGACGTTCAGCTCAGGG
The DNA here is from genome assembly GCA_023566225.1 of Romanogobio albipinnatus. NCBI lineage: Eukaryota > Metazoa > Chordata > Actinopteri > Cypriniformes > Gobionidae > Romanogobio > Romanogobio albipinnatus. The sequence goes on from CM042248.1 coordinate 54,334,639, forward strand.
GCGTAAATCGCGGGGGGGACAGGGGGGACAGGACCCCCCCAATCTGAGGGCTGTCCCCCCTAAAAACCATGCTGAGTATTGTAAATAATATAACAATATATACTTAAAATAAATGTGTAAGTAGTGAAACAATACAAACGCAAACGGGGGGAAAAAAATGCGTTTTAAGTTTAGAAACATTTTGAGTCCCCCCCTCCCCCCTTGCCTCACAGTGGTTTGATCCACCGCGCACCTCAACTAACGTTACATAGAACGTAGAAAAACCACCACACAAGTTTGGGGAGAGAACAAGGCTCTTCAGACAGCAGTTGTGAAACACCAGTAAGTAGCTGTCAAGGCTATTATATTCACTTTAAACGTCAGATGAAATTATTCTTTTCTCTTTAATACAGATTAGACAAAACACTGTTAACATCCCTTGCCCACCGCCGCCCCGCCCCGCTCCGCTGTACAGTAATAACATCATTGAGTTCAGTTAGAGAACTGACAAAACTATTAAAAACTGAACGCGTCTGCTCAATACAGCACGAGCAAACCGCTGACAGACAAGATTATCGAAGATTTGGTTTCAAAGCGTAAAAGCGCCTATTTAAGGGAGTGTGTCATTGGACTGTTTTGTTGTTGTGTTTTTCATTACGAATAATAGGCTAATGAACCCAAAATTCAAGCAACCCGCCCCCAAATTCTAAAAATTGGCTAATTCTACACCGTAAGTTCAGTCAGATCTGTGTTGGGTTTTGCTCAATATGATAATAAGTGGCAGATCAGAGGGCTTGCTGCAGTTGAATATCTAAATATCTGAATATCATAGTATAAAATACTATGTGGAGGACGCAAGATAATTTAATAATTATAATATGACTGCGTGGTGAACCTTAATCGTATTTAAACTACTATCGCGTTGTGTTGTTGGTCAGATAAAATGACAGAGAAAAGAAAAACGGACATTAATAATTTTTCAGTGCACCAAAACACCCCCCAATTTTTTTTTTTGTGGTACACATATCCTTACAAGTACGATTTTGGCTGTATTATTTGTGTCCCCTTCAAAAATTGCTCTTGAGAAATTTCATGTTTATTGTCCCCCCCAACTTTTAGATGAAATTTACGCCCCTGGTTCAGCTCTAACACTATGAGCTCTAGAACTAGTGAAGCTCAAACTCTGAGAAGTTCAGCTCTAACACTATGAGCTCTAGAACTAGTGAAGCTCAAACTCTCAGACGTTCAGCTCTAACACTATGAGCTCTAGAACTAGTGAAGCTCAAACTCTGAAATGTTCAGCTCTAACACGATGAGTTCTAGAACTAGTGAAGCTCAAACTCTGAAATGTTCAGCTCTAACACGATGAGCTCTAGAACTAGTGAAGCTCAAACTCTCAGACGTTCAGTTCTAACACTATGAGCTCTAGAACTAGTGAAGCTCAAACTATGAAATGTTCAGCTCTAACACTATGAGCTCTAGAACTAGTGAATCTCAAACTCTGAGACGTTCAGCTCTAACACTATGAGCTCTAGAACTAGTGAAGCTCAAACTCTGAAATGTTTAGCTCTAACACTATGAGCTCTAGAACTAGTGAAGCTCAAACTCTGAAATGTTTAGCTCTAACATTATGAGCTCTAGAACTAGTGAAGCTCAAACTCTCAGACGTTCAGCTCTAACACTATGAGCTCTAGAACTAGTGAATCTCAAACTCTGAGACGTTCAGCTCTAACACGATGAGCTCTAGAACTAGTGAATCTCAAACTCTGAGACGTTCAGCTCTAACACTATGAGCTCTAGAACTAGTGAAGCTCAAACTCTGAAATGTTTAGCTCTAACACTATGAGCTCTAGAACTAGTGAAGCTCAAACTCTGAGACGTTCAGCTCTAACACTATGAGCTCTAGAACTAGTGAAGCTCAAACTCTGAGATGTTCAGCTCTAACACTATGAGCTCTAGAACTAGTGAAGCTCAAACTCTGAGACGTTCAGCTCTAACACTATGAGCTCTAGAACTAGTGAAGCTCAAACTCTCAGACGTTCAGCTCTAACACTATGAGCTCTAGAACTAGTGAAGCTCAAACTCTTAGACGTTCAGCTCTAACACTATGAGCTCTAGAACTAGTGAAGCTCAAACTCTCAGACGTTCAGCTCTAACACTATGAGCTCTAGAACTAGTGAAGCTCAAACTCTCAGACGTTCAGCTCTAACACTATGAGCTCTAGAACTAGTGAAGCTCAAACTCTCAGATGTTCAGCTCTAACACTATGAGCTCTAGAACTAGTGAAGCTCAAACTCTGAGACGTTCAGCTCTAACACTATGAGCTCTAGAACTAGTGAAGCTCAAACTCTCAGACGTTCAGCTCTAACACTATGAGCTCTAGAACTAGTGAAGCTCAAACTCTCAGACGTTCAGCTCTAACACTATGAGCTCTAGAACTAGTGAAGCTCAAACTCTGACATTCAGCTCTAACACTATGAGCTCTAGAACTAGTGAAGCTCAAACTCTTAGACGTTCAGCTCAGGGGCGTAAATCGCGGGGGGGACAGGGGGGACAGGACCCCCCCAATCTGAGGGCTGCCCCCCCCCTAAAAACCATGCTGAGTATTGTAAATAATATAACAATATATACTTAAAATAAATGTGTAAGTAGTGAAACAATACAAACGCAAACGGGGGGAAAAAAATGCGTTTTAAGTTTAGAAACATTTTGAGTCCCCCCCTCCCCCCTTGCCTCACAGTGGTTTGATCCACCGCGCACCTCAACTAACGTTACATAGAACGTAGAAAAACCACCACACAAGTTTGGGGAGAGAACAAGGCTCTTCAGACAGGAGTTGTGAAACACCAGTAAGTAGCTGTCAAGGCTATTATATTCACTTTAAACGTCAGATGAAATTATTCTTTTCTCTTTAATACAGATTAGACAAAACACTGTTAACATCCCTTGCCCACCGCCGCACCGCCCCGCTCCGCTGTACAGTAATAACATCATTGAGTTCAGTTAGAGAACTGACAAAACTATTAAAAACTGAACGCGTCTGCTCAATACAGCACGAGCCGAACGAGCAAACCGCTGACAGACAAGATTATCGAAGATTTGGTTTCAAAGCGTAAAAGCGCCTATTTAAGGGAGTGTGTCATTGGACTGTTTTGTTGTTGTGTTTTTCATTACGAATAATAGGCTAATGAACCCAAAATTCAAGCAACCCGCCCCCAAATTCTAAAAATTGGCTAATTCTACACCGTAAGTTCAGTCAGATCTGTGTTGGGTTTTGCTCAATATGATAATAAGTGGCAGATCAGAGGGCTTGCTGCAGTTGAATATCTAAATATCTGAATATCATAGTATAAAATACTATGTGGAGGACGCAAGATAATTTAATAATTATAATATGACTGCGTGGTGAACCTTAATCGTATTTAAACTACTATCGCGTTGTGTTGTTGGTCAGATAAAATGACAGAGAAAAGAAAAACGGACATTAATAATTTTTCAGTGCACCAAAACACCCCCCAATTTTTTTTTTGTGGTACACATATCCTTACAAGTACGATTTTGGCTGTATTATTTGTGTCCCCTTCAAAAATTGCTCTTGAGAAATTTCATGTTTATTGTCCCCCCCAACTTTTAGATGAAATTTACGCCCCTGGTTCAGCTCTAACACTATGAGCTCTAGAACTAGTGAAGCTCAAACTCTGAGAAGTTCAGCTCTAACACTATGAGCTCTAGAACTAGTGAAGCTCAAACTCTCAGACGTTCAGCTCTAACACTATGAGCTCTAGAACTAGTGAAGCTCAAACTCTGAAATGTTCAGCTCTAACACGATGAGTTCTAGAACTAGTGAAGCTCAAACTCTGAAATGTTCAGCTCTAACACGATGAGCTCTAGAACTAGTGAAGCTCAAACTCTCAGACGTTCAGTTCTAACACTATGAGCTCTAGAACTAGTGAAGCTCAAACTATGAAATGTTCAGCTTTAACACTATGAGCTCTAGAACTAGTGAAGCTCAAACTCTGAAACGTTCAGCTCTAACACTATGAGCTCTAGAACTAGTGAAGCTCAAACTCTGAGAAGTTCAGCTCTAACACTATGAGCTCTAGAACTAGTGAAGCTCAAACTCTGAAATGTTCAGCTCTAACACTATGAGCTCTAGAACTAGTGAAGCTCAAACTCTCAGACGTTCAGCTCTAACACTATGAGCTCTAGAACTAGTGAAGCTCAAACTCTGAGATGTTCAGCTCTAACACTATGAGCTCTAGAACTAGTGAAGCTCAAACTCTCAGACATTCAGCTCTAACACTATGAGCTCTAGAATTAGTGAAGCTCAAACTCTCAGACGTTCAGCTCTAACACTATGAGCTCTAGAACTAGTGAAGCTCAAACTCTGAGATGTTCAGCTCTAACACTATGAGCTCTAGAACTAGTGAAGCTCAAACTCTCAGACGTTCAGCTCTAACACTATGAGCTCTAGAATTAGTGAAGCTCAAACTCTGAAATGTTCAGCTCTAACACTATGAGCTCTAGAATTAGTGAAGCTCAAACTCTCAGACGTTCAGCTCTAACACTATGAGCTCTAGAACTAGTGAAGCTCAAACTCTGAGATGTTCAGCTCTAACACTATGAGCTCTAGAACTAGTGAAGCTCAAACTCTCAGACGTTCAGCTCTAATACGATGAGCTCTAGAACTAGTGACGCTCAAACTCTCAGACGTTCAGCTCTAACACTATGAGCTCTAGAATTAGTGAAGCTCAAACTCTCAGACGTTCAGCTCTAACACTATGAGCTCTAGAACTAGTGAAGCTCAAACTCTGAGACGTTCAGCTCTAACATTATGAGCTCTAGAACTAGTGAAGCTCAAACTCTCAGACGTTCAGCACTAACACTATGAGCTCTAGAACTAGTGAAGCTCAAACTCTGAGACGTTCAGCTCTAACATTATGATCTCTAGAACTAGTGAAGCTCAAACTCTCAGACGTTCAGCTCTAACACTATGAGCTCTAGAACTAGTGAAGCTCAAACTCTGAGACGTTCAGCTCTAACATTATGAGCTCTAGAACTAGTGAAGCTCAAACTCTCAGACGTTCAGCTCTAACATTATGAGCTCTAGAACTAGTGAAGCTCAAACTCTGAGACGTTCAGCTCTAACATTATGAGCTCTAGAACTAGTGAAGCTCAAACTCTGAGACGTTCAGCTCTAACATTATGAGCTCTAGAACTAGTGAAGCTCAAACTCTCAGACGTTCAGCTCTAACACTATGAGCTCTAGAACTAGTGAAGCTCAAACTCTGAGACGTTCAGCTCTAACATTATGATCTCTAGAACTAGTGAAGCTCAAACTCTCAGACGTTCAGCTCTAACACGATGAGCTCTAGAACTAGTGAAGCTCAAACTCTCAGACGTTCAGCTCTAACACTATGAGCTCTAGAACTAGTGAAGCTCAAACTCTCAGACGTTCAGCTCTAACACTATGAGCTCTAGAATTAGTGAAGCTCAAACTCTCAGATGTTCAGCTCTAACACTATGAGCTCTAGAACTAGTGAAGCTCAAACTCTTAGACGTTCAGCTCTAACACTATGAGCTCTAGAACTAGTGAAGCTATAACTCTCAGATGTTCAGCTCTAACACTATGAGCTCTAGAACTAGTGAAGCTCAAACTCTCAGACGTTCAGCTCTAACACTATGAGCTCTAGAACTAGTGAAGCTCAAACTCTGAGATGTTCAGCTCTAACACTATGAGCTCTAGAATTAGTGAAGCTCAAACTCTCAGACGTTCAGCTCTAACACTATGAGCTCTAGAACTAGTGAAGCTCAAACTCTGAGACGTTCAGCTCTAACATTATGAGCTCTAGAACTAGTGAAGCTCAAACTCTCAGACGTTCAGCTCTAACACTATGAGCTCTAGAACTAGTGAAGCTCAAACTCTGAGATGTTCAGCTCTAACACTATGAGCTCTAGAATTAGTGAAGCTCAAACTCTCAGACGTTCAGCTCTAACACTATGAGCTCTAGAACTAGTGAAGCTCAAACTCTGAGACGTTCAGCTCTAACATTATGAGCTCTAGAACTAGTGAAGCTCAAACTCTCAGACGTTCAGCTCTAACACTATGAGCTCTAGAACTAGTGAAGCTCAAACTCTGAGATGTTCAGCTCTAACACTATGAGCTCTAGAATTAGTGAAGCTCAAACTCTCAGACGTTCAGCTCTAACACTATGAGCTCTAGAACTAGTGAAGCTCAAACTCTGAGATGTTCAGCTCTAACACTATGAGCTCTAGAACTAGTGAAGCTCAAACTCTCAGACGTTCAGCTCTAACACTATGAGCTCTAGAATTAGTGAAGCTCAAACTCTGAAATGTTCAGCTCTAACACTATGAGCTCTAGAATTAGTGAAGCTCAAACTCTCAGACGTTCAGCTCTAACACTATGAGCTCTAGAACTAGTGAAGCTCAAACTCTGAGATGTTCAGCTCTAACACTATGATCTCTAGAACTAGTGAAGCTCAAACTCTCAGACGTTCAGCTCTAATACGATGAGCTCTAGAACTAGTGACGCTCAAACTCTCAGACGTTCAGCTCTAACACTATGAGCTCTAGAATTAGTGAAGCTCAAACTCTCAGACGTTCAGCTCTAACACTATGAGCTCTAGAACTAGTGAAGCTCAAACTCTGAGACGTTCAGCTCTAACATTATGAGCTCTAGAACTAGTGAAGCTCAAACTCTCAGACGTTCAGCACTAACACTATGAGCTCTAGAACTAGTGAAGCTCAAACTCTGAGACGTTCAGCTCTAACATTATGATCTCTAGAACTAGTGAAGCTCAAACTCTCAGACGTTCAGCTCTAACACTATGAGCTCTAGAACTAGTGAAGCTCAAACTCTGAGACGTTCAGCTCTAACATTATGAGCTCTAGAACTAGTGAAGCTCAAACTCTCAGACGTTCAGCTCTAACATTATGAGCTCTAGAACTAGTGAAGCTCAAACTCTGAGACGTTCAGCTCTAACATTATGAGCTCTAGAACTAGTGAAGCTCAAACTCTGAGACGTTCAGCTCTAACATTATGAGCTCTAGAACTAGTGAAGCTCAAACTCTCAGACGTTCAGCTCTAACACTATGAGCTCTAGAACTAGTGAAGCTCAAACTCTGAGACGTTCAGCTCTAACATTATGATCTCTAGAACTAGTGAAGCTCAAACTCTCAGACGTTCAGCTCTAACACGATGAGCTCTAGAACTAGTGAAGCTCAAACTCTCAGACGTTCAGCTCTAACATTATGATCTCTAGAACTAGTGAAGCTCAAACTCTCAGACGTTCAGCTCTAACACTATGAGCTCTAGAACTAGTGAAGCTCAAACTCTCAGACGTTCAGCTCTAACACTATGAGCTCTAGAATTAGTGAAGCTCAAACTCTCAGATGTTCAGCTCTAACACTATGAGCTCTAGAACTAGTGAAGCTCAAACTCTTAGACGTTCAGCTCTAACACTATGAGCTCTAGAACTAGTGAAGCTATAACTCTCAGATGTTCAGCTCTAACACTATGAGCTCTAGAACTAGTGAAGCTCAAACTCTCAGACGTTCAGCTCTAACACTATGAGCTCTAGAACTAGTGAAGCTCAAACTCTGAGATGTTCAGCTCTAACACTATGAGCTCTAGAATTAGTGAAGCTCAAACTCTCAGACGTTCAGCTCTAACACTATGAGCTCTAGAACTAGTGAAGCTCAAACTCTGAGACGTTCAGCTCTAACATTATGAGCTCTAGAACTAGTGAAGCTCAAACTCTCAGACGTTCAGCACTAACACTATGAGCTCTAGAACTAGTGAAGCTCAAACTCTGAGACGTTCAGCTCTAACATTATGAGCTCTAGAACTAGTGAAGCTCAAACTCTCAGACGTTCAGCTCTAACACTATGAGCTCTAGAACTAGTGAAGCTCAAACTCTCAGATGTTCAGCTCTAACACTATGAGCTCTAGAACTAGTGAAGCTCAAACTCTCAGACGTTCAGCTCTAACACTATGAGCTCTAGAACTAGTGAAGCTCAAACTCTGAAATGTTCAGCTCTAACACGATGAGTTCTAGAACTAGTGAAGCTCAAACTCTGAAATGTTCAGCTCTAACACGATGAGCTCTAGAACTAGTGAAGCTCAAACTCTCAGACGTTCAGTTCTAACACTATGAGCTCTAGAACTAGTGAAGCTCAAACTATGAAATGTTCAGCTTTAACACTATGAGCTCTAGAACTAGTGAAGCTCAAACTCTGAAACGTTCAGCTCTAACACTATGAGCTCTAGAACTAGTGAAGCTCAAACTCTGAGAAGTTCAGCTCTAACACTATGAGCTCTAGAACTAGTGAAGCTCAAACTCTGAAATGTTCAGCTCTAACACTATGAGCTCTAGAACTAGTGAAGCTCAAACTCTCAGACGTTCAGCTCTAACACTATGAGCTCTAGAACTAGTGAAGCTCAAACTCTGAGATGTTCAGCTCTAACACTATGAGCTCTAGAACTAGTGAAGCTCAAACTCTCAGACATTCAGCTCTAACACTATGAGCTCTAGAATTAGTGAAGCTCAAACTCTCAGACGTTCAGCTCTAACACTATGAGCTCTAGAACTAGTGAAGCTCAAACTCTGAGATGTTCAGCTCTAACACTATGAGCTCTAGAACTAGTGAAGCTCAAACTCTCAGACGTTCAGCTCTAACACTATGAGCTCTAGAATTAGTGAAGCTCAAACTCTGAAATGTTCAGCTCTAACACTATGAGCTCTAGAATTAGTGAAGCTCAAACTCTCAGACGTTCAGCTCTAACACTATGAGCTCTAGAACTAGTGAAGCTCAAACTCTGAGATGTTCAGCTCTAACACTATGAGCTCTAGAACTAGTGAAGCTCAAACTCTCAGACGTTCAGCTCTAATACGATGAGCTCTAGAACTAGTGACGCTCAAACTCTCAGACGTTCAGCTCTAACACTATGAGCTCTAGAATTAGTGAAGCTCAAACTCTCAGACGTTCAGCTCTAACACTATGAGCTCTAGAACTAGTGAAGCTCAAACTCTGAGACGTTCAGCTCTAACATTATGAGCTCTAGAACTAGTGAAGCTCAAACTCTCAGACGTTCAGCACTAACACTATGAGCTCTAGAACTAGTGAAGCTCAAACTCTGAGACGTTCAGCTCTAACATTATGATCTCTAGAACTAGTGAAGCTCAAACTCTCAGACGTTCAGCTCTAACACTATGAGCTCTAGAACTAGTGAAGCTCAAACTCTGAGACGTTCAGCTCTAACATTATGAGCTCTAGAACTAGTGAAGCTCAAACTCTCAGACGTTCAGCTCTAACATTATGAGCTCTAGAACTAGTGAAGCTCAAACTCTGAGACGTTCAGCTCTAACATTATGAGCTCTAGAACTAGTGAAGCTCAAACTCTGAGACGTTCAGCTCTAACATTATGAGCTCTAGAACTAGTGAAGCTCAAACTCTCAGACGTTCAGCTCTAACACTATGAGCTCTAGAACTAGTGAAGCTCAAACTCTGAGACGTTCAGCTCTAACATTATGATCTCTAGAACTAGTGAAGCTCAAACTCTCAGACGTTCAGCTCTAACACGATGAGCTCTAGAACTAGTGAAGCTCAAACTCTCAGACGTTCAGCTCTAACACTATGAGCTCTAGAACTAGTGAAGCTCAAACTCTCAGACGTTCAGCTCTAACACTATGAGCTCTAGAACTAGTGAAGCTCAAACTCTGAGATGTTCAGCTCTAACACTATGAGCTCTAGAATTAGTGAAGCTCAAACTCTGAGATGTTCAGCTCTAACACTATGAGCTCTAGAACTAGTGAAGCTCAAACTCTGAGACGTTCAGCTCTAACATTATGAGCTCTAGAACTAGTGAAGCTCAAACTCTCAGACGTTCAGCTCTAACACTATGAGCTCTAGAACTAGTGAAGCTCAAACTCTGAGATGTTCAGCTCTAACACTATGAGCTCTAGAATTAGTGAAGCTCAAACTCTCAGACGTTCAGCTCTAACACTATGAGCTCTAGAACTAGTGAAGCTCAAACTCTGAGATGTTCAGCTCTAACACTATGAGCTCTAGAACTAGTGAAGCTCAAACTCTCAGACGTTCAGCTCTAACACTATGAGCTCTAGAATTAGTGAAGCTCAAACTCTGAAATGTTCAGCTCTAACACTATGAGCTCTAGAATTAGTGAAGCTCAAACTCTCAGACGTTCAGCTCTAACACTATGAGCTCTAGAACTAGTGAAGCTCAAACTCTGAGATGTTCAGCTCTAACACTATGAGCTCTAGAACTAGTGAAGCTCAAACTCTCAGACGTTCAGCTCTAATACGATGAGCTCTAGAACTAGTGACGCTCAAACTCTCAGACGTTCAGCTCTAACACTATGAGCTCTAGAATTAGTGAAGCTCAAACTCTCAGACGTTCAGCTCTAACACTATGAGCTCTAGAACTAGTGAAGCTCAAACTCTGAGACGTTCAGCTCTAACATTATGAGCTCTAGAACTAGTGAAGCTCAAACTCTCAGACGTTCAGCACTAACACTATGAGCTCTAGAACTAGTGAAGCTCAAACTCTGAGACGTTCAGCTCTAACATTATGATCTCTAGAACTAGTGAAGCTCAAACTCTCAGACGTTCAGCTCTAACACTATGAGCTCTAGAACTAGTGAAGCTCAAACTCTGAGACGTTCAGCTCTAACATTATGAGCTCTAGAACTAGTGAAGCTCAAACTCTCAGACGTTCAGCTCTAACATTATGAGCTCTAGAACTAGTGAAGCTCAAACTCTGAGACGTTCAGCTCTAACATTATGAGCTCTAGAACTAGTGAAGCTCAAACTCTGAGACGTTCAGCTCTAACATTATGAGCTCTAGAACTAGTGAAGCTCAAACTCTCAGACGTTCAGCTCTAACACTATGAGCTCTAGAACTAGTGAAGCTCAAACTCTGAGACGTTCAGCTCTAACATTATGATCTCTAGAACTAGTGAAGCTCAAACTCTCAGACGTTCAGCTCTAACACGATGAGCTCTAGAACTAGTGAAGCTCAAACTCTCAGACGTTCAGCTCTAACATTATGATCTCTAGAACTAGTGAAGCTCAAACTCTCAGACGTTCAGCTCTAACACTATGAGCTCTAGAACTAGTGAAGCTCAAACTCTCAGACGTTCAGCTCTAACACTATGAGCTCTAGAATTAGTGAAGCTCAAACTCTCAGATGTTCAGCTCTAACACTATGAGCTCTAGAACTAGTGAAGCTCAAACTCTTAGACGTTCAGCTCTAACACTATGAGCTCTAGAACTAGTGAAGCTATAACTCTCAGATGTTCAGCTCTAACACTATGAGCTCTAGAACTAGTGAAGCTCAAACTCTCAGACGTTCAGCTCTAACACTATGAGCTCTAGAACTAGTGAAGCTCAAACTCTGAGATGTTCAGCTCTAACACTATGAGCTCTAGAATTAGTGAAGCTCAAACTCTCAGACGTTCAGCTCTAACACTATGAGCTCTAGAACTAGTGAAGCTCAAACTCTGAGACGTTCAGCTCTAACATTATGAGCTCTAGAACTAGTGAAGCTCAAACTCTCAGACGTTCAGCACTAACACTATGAGCTCTAGAACTAGTGAAGCTCAAACTCTGAGACGTTCAGCTCTAACATTATGAGCTCTAGAACTAGTGAAGCTCAAACTCTCAGACGTTCAGCTCTAACACTATGAGCTCTAGAACTAGTGAAGCTCAAACTCTCAGATGTTCAGCTCTAACACTATGAGCTCTAGAACTAGTGAAGCTCAAACTCTCAGACGTTCAGCTCTAACACTATGAGCTCTAGAACTAGTGAAGCTCAAACTCTTAGACGTTCAGCTCTAACACTATGAGCTCTAGAACTAGTGAAGCTATAACTCTCAGATGTTCAGCTCTAACACTATGAGCTCTAGAACTAGTGAAGCTCAAACTCTCAGACGTTCAGCTTTAACACTATGAGCTCTAGAACTAGTGAAGCTCAAACTCTTAGACGTTCAGCTCTAACACTATGAGCTCTAGAACTAGTGAAGCTCAAACTCTCAGACGTTCAGCTCTAACACTATGAGCTCTAGAACTAGTGAAGCTCAAACTCTCAGACGTTCAGCTCTAACACTATGAGCTCTAGAACTAGTGAAGCTCAAACTCTCAGACGTTCAGCTCTAACACTATGAGCTCTAGAACTAGTGAAGCTCAAACTCTGAGACGTTCAGCTCTAACACTATGAGCTCTAGAACTACTGAAGCTCAAACTCTTAGACGTTCAGCTCTAACACTATGAGCTCTAGAACTAGTGAAGCTCAAACTCTCAGACGTTCAGCTCTTCACTATGAGCTCTAGAACTAGTGAAGCTCAAACTCTCAGACGTTCAGCTCTTCACTATGAGCTCTAGAACTAGTGAAGCTCAAACTCAGACGTTCAGCTCTAACACTATGAGCTCTAGAACTAGTGAAGCTCAAACTCTGAGACGTTCAGCTCTAACACTATGAGCTCTAGAACTACTGAAGCTCAAACTCTCAGACGTTCAGCTCTAACACTATGAGCTCTAGAACTAGTGAAGCTCAAACTCTGAGACGTTCAGCTCTAACACTATGAGCTCTAGAACTAGTGAAGCTCAAACTCTGAGACGTTCAGCTCTAACGCTATGAGCTCTAGAACTAGTGAAGCTCAAACTCAGACGTTCAGCTCTAACGCTATGAGCTCTAGAACTAGTGAAGCTCAAACTCTGAGACGTTCAGCTCTAACACTATGAGCTCTAGAACTAGTGAAGCTCAAACTCTGAGATGTTCAGCTCTAACACTATGAGCTCTAGAACTAGTGAAGCTCAAACTCTGAGATGTTCAGCTCTAACACTATGAGCTCTAGAACTAGTGAAGCTCAAACTCTGAGACGTTCAGCTCTAACACTATGAGCTCTAGAACTAGTGAAGCTCAAACTCTGAGATGTTCAGCTCTAACACTGTGAGCTCTAGAACTAGTGAAGCTCAAACTCTGAGAAGTTCAGCTCTAACACTATGAGCTCTAGAACTAGTGAAGCTCAAACTCTGAAATGTTCAGCTCTAATACTATGAGCTCGAGAACTAGTGAAGCTCAAACTCTGAAATGTTCAGCTCTAACACTATGAGCTCTAGAATTAGTGAAGCTCAAACTCTGAAATGTTCAGCTCTAACACTATGAGCTCTAGAACTAGTGAAGCTCAAACTCTCAGACGTTCAGCTCTAACACTATGAGCTCGAGAACTAGTGAAGCTCAAACTCTGAAATGTTCAGCTCTAACACTATGAGCTCTAGAACTAGTGAAGCTCAAACTCTGAAATGTTCAGCTCTAATACTATGAGCTCGAGAACTAGTGAAGCTCAAACTCTGAAATGTTCAGCTCTAACACTATGAGCTCTAGAATTAGTGAAGCTCAAACTCTGAAATGTTCCGCTCTAACACTATGAGCTCTTGAACTAGTGAAGCTCAAACTCTGACATTCAGCTCTAACACGATGAGCTCTAGAACTAGTGAAGCTCAAACTCTCAGACGTTCAGCTCTAACACTATGAGCTCTAGAACTAGTGAATCTCAAACTCTGAGACGTTCAACACTATCACTATGAGCTCTAGAACTAGTGAAGCTCAAACTCTGAAATGTTCAGCTCTAACACTATGAGCTCTAGAACTAGTGAAGCTCAAACTCTCAGACGTTCAGCTCTAACACTATGAGCTCTAGAATTAGTGAAGCTCAAACTCTGAAACGTTCAGCTCTAACACTATGAGCTCTAGAACTAGTGAAGCTCAAACTCTCAGACGTTCAGCTCTAACACTATGAGCTCTAGAACTAGTGAAGCTCAAACTCTGAAATGTTCAGCTCTAACACTGAGCTCTAGAACTAGTGAAGCTCAAACTCTGAAATGTTCAGCTCTAACACTATGAGCTCTAGAACTAGTGAAGCTCAAACTCTGAGAAGTTCAGCTCTAACACTATGAGCTCTAGAATTAGTGAAGCTCAAACTCTGAAATGTTCAGCTCTAACATGATGAGCTCTAGAACTAGTGAAGCTCAAACTCTGAGAAGTTCAGCTCTAACACTATGAGCTCTAGAATTAGTGAAGCTCAAACTCTGAAATGTTCAGCTCTAACACTATGAGCTCTAGAATTAGTGAAGCTCAAACTCTGAAATGTTCAGCTCTAACACTATGAGCTCTAGAACTAGTGAAGCTCAAACTCTCAGACGTTCAGCTCTAACACTATGAGCTCTAGAACTAGTGAAGCTCAAACTCTGAGAAGTTCAGCTCTAACACTATGAGCTCTAGAACTAGTGAAGCTCAAACTCTGAGAAGTTCAGCTCTAACACTATGAGCTCTAGAACTAGTGAAGCTCAAACTCTGAGAAGTTCAGCTCTAACACTATGAGCTCTAGAACTAGTGAAGCTCAAACTCTGAGATGTTCAGCTCTAACACTGTGAGCTCTAGAACTAGTGAAGCTCAAACTCTGAGAAGTTCAGCTCTAACACTATGAGCTCTAGAACTAGTGAAGCTCAAACTCTGAAATGTTCAGCTCTAACACTATGAGCTCTAGAATTAGTGAAGCTCAAACTCTGAAATGTTCAGCTCTAACACTATGAGCTCTAGAATTAGTGAAGCTCAAACTCTGAAATGTTCAGCTCTAACACTATGAGCTCTAGAATTAGTGAAGCTCAAACTCTGAAATGTTCAGCTCTAACAATATGAGCTCTAGAATTAGTGAAGCTCAAACTCTGAAATGTTCAGCTCTAACACTATGAGCTCTAGAACTAGTGAAGCTCAAACTCTGAGATGTTCAACACTAACACTATGAGCTCTAGAACTAGTGAATCTCAAACTCTCAGATGTTCAGCTCTAACACTATGAGCTCTAGAACTAGTGAAGCTCAAACTCTGAAATGTTCAGCTCTAACACTATGAGCACTAGAACTAGTGAAGCTCAAACTCTGAAATGTTCAGCACTAACACTATGAGCTCTAGAACTAGTGAAGCTCAAACTCTGAGATGTTCAGCTCTAACACTATGAGCTCTAGAACTAGTGAAGCTCAAACTCTGACATTCAGCCCTAACACGATGAGCTCTAGAACTAGTGAAGCTCAAACTCTGAAATGTTCAGCACTAACACTGAGCTCTAGAACTAGTGAAGCTCAAACTCTGAGACGTTCAGCTCTAACACTATGAGCTCTAGAACTAGTGAAGCTCAAACTCTGAGACGTTCAGCTCTAACACTATGAGCTCTAGAACTAGTGAAGCTCAAACTCTCAGACGTTCAGCTCTAACACGATGAGCTCTAGAACTAGTGAAGCTCAAACTCTGAAACGTTCAGCTCTAACACTATGAGCTCTAGAACTAGTGAAGCTCAAACTCTGAGACGTTCAGCTCTAACACTATGAGCTCTAGAACTAGTGAAGCTCAAACTCTGAAATGTTTAGCTCTAACACTATGAGCTCTAGAACTAGTGAAGCTCAAACTCTGAAATGTTTAGCTCTAACATTATGAGCTCTAGAACTAGTGAAGCTCAAACTCTCAGACGTTCAGCTCTAACACTATGAGCTCTAGAACTAGTGAATCTCAAACTCTGAGACGTTCAGCTCTAACACGATGAGCTCTAGAACTAGTGAATCTCAAACTCTGAGACGTTCAGCTCTAACACTATGAGCTCTAGAACTAGTGAAGCTCAAACTCTGAAATGTTTAGCTCTAACACTATGAGCTCTAGAACTAGTGAAGCTCAAACTCTGAGACGTTCAGCTCTAACACTATGAGCTCTAGAACTAGTGAAGCTCAAACTCTGAGATGTTCAGCTCTAACACTATGAGCTCTAGAACTAGTGAAGCTCAAACTCTGAGACGTTCAGCTCTAACACTATGAGCTCTAGAACTAGTGAAGCTCAAACTCTCAGACGTTCAGCTCTAACACTATGAGCTCTAGAACTAGTGAATCTCAAACTCTGAGACGTTCAGCTCTAACACTATGAGCTCTAGAACTAGTGAAGCTCAAACTCTCAGACGTTCAGCTCTAACACTATGAGCTCTAGAACTAGTGAATCTCAAACTCTGAGACGTTCAGCTCTAACACTATGAGCTCTAGAACTAGTGAAGCTCAAACTCTGACATTCAGCTCTAACACTATGAGCTCTAGAACTAGTGAAGCTCAAACTCTCAGACGTTCAGCTCTAACAAACACTATGAGCTCTAGAACTAGTGAAGCTCAAACTCTCAGACGTTCAGCTCTAACACTATGAGCTCTAGAACTAGTGAAGCTCAAACTCTCAGACGTTCAGCTCTAACACTATGAGCTCTAGAACTAGTGAAGCTCAAACTCTCAGACGTTCAGCTCTAACACTATGAGCTCTAGAACTAGTGAAGCTCAAACTCTGAAATGTTCAGCACTAACACTGAGCTCTAGAACTAGTGAAGCTCAAACTCTGAGACGTTGAGCTCTAACACTATGAGCTCTAGAACTAGTGAAGCTCAAACTCTCAGACGTTCAGCTCTAACAAACACTATGAGCTCTAGAACTAGTGAAGCTCAAACTCTCAGACGTTCAGCTCTAACACTATGAGCTCTAGAACTAGTGAAGCTCAAACTCTGACATTCAGCTCTAACACTATGAGCTCTAGAACTAGTGAAGCTCAAACTCTGACATTCAGCTCTAACACTATGAGCTCTAGAACTAGTGAAGCTCAAACTCTGACATTCAGCTCTAACACGATGAGCTCTAGAACTAGTGAAGCTCAAACTCTCAGACGTTCAGCTCTAACACTATGAGCTCTAGAACTAGTGAAGCTCAAACTCTCAGACGTTCAGCTCTAACACTATGAGCTCTAGAACTAGTGAAGCTCAAACTCTGAGATGTTCAGCTCTAACACGATGAGTTCTAGAACTAGTGAAGCTCTAACTCTCAGACGTTCAGCTCTAACACTATGAGCTCTAGAACTAGTGAAGCTCAAACTCTGAGATGTTCAGCTCTAACACTATGAGCTCTAGAACTAGTGAAGCTCAAACTCTGACGTTCAGCTCTAACACTATGAGCTCTAGAACTAGTGAAGCTCAAACTCTCAGACGTTCAGTTCTAACACTATGAGCTCTAGAACTAGTGAAGCTCAAACTCTGAGATGTTCAGCTCTAACACGATGAGTTCTAGAACTAGTGAAGCTCAAACTCTGAAATGTTCAGCTCTAACACGATGAGCTCTAGAACTAGTGAAGCTCAAACTCTCAGACGTTCAGTTCTAACACTATGAGCTCTAGAACTAGTGAAGCTCAAACTCTGAAATGTTCAGCTCTAACACGATGAGCTCTAGAACTAGTGAAGCTCAAACTCTTAGACGTTCAGTTCTAACACTATGAGCTCTAGAACTAGTGAAGCTCAAACTCTGAAATGTTCAGCTCTAACACGATGAGTTCTAGAACTAGTGAAGCTCAAACTCTCAGACGTTCAGTTCTAACACTATGAGCTCTAGAACTAGTGAAGCTCAAACTCTGAGACGTTCAGCTCTAACACGATGAGCTCTAGAACTAGTGAAGCTCAAACTCTCAGACGTTCAGCTCTAACACTATGAGCTCTAGAACTAGTGAAGCTCAAACTCTCAGACGTTCAGTTCTAACACTATGAGCTCTAGAACTAGTGAATCTCAAACTCTGAGACGTTCAGCACTAAAGGCCTTTGCACACTGAGTCCGATGCGTGTTAATGAATGCGTTGCGATAAAACAATACAAAATGGCGTCTTCAAGTTGTGAGGATGTTTTTTTTGTCCTCTCTCTTCTTAAAAAGAGAAAATGAAAGCGGAAATATTGGGTCCATCCACTCCTGCGATCGCGTAGAGAGGAAGGAGAGTTCCACCTCCTTATCAAGGATCTGCGGGATTATCCAGACCGATTCAAAGTTTACTTTAGACTGTCAGTGGCTCAGTTTGAGGCTTTGCTAGCGATACTGGAGCCACATATTAAAAAGAAGACCAGCAATCTCTGTGAATCAATTGATCCTGAACAGAGACTGGCAGTATGTCGGTATGGATCCGCACGCGCGCACACACACACACACGGTTTACAGGGACTTGGTGTGCTATAATTATAGCTGTGATATTGAAGGAACTGAAAATAATCAAAGATATTTGAAATCCAACAAAGAAATTTGCTTTACTGTTGTCACCCCCCATTTGCTTATCTGAAGGGCCATCTGGAAGACAATAGAGAGGCCTGTAGGCCACATGGGGTCACACCTTTACAGAGGGGGAAGTTTGGTCTGATTGGTCAGTTTGAAAAGAATACATTTGGTTTCAGTCACATGGTCAAGGAATAGATACAAGAAGATTGGAACTGTTGCTCTCTGTTTTTTTCTTCTTCTCTTCTCTCTCTCTCTCTCTCTCTCTCTCTCTCTCTCTCTCTGTGTGTGTGCGCATGTGCGGTCACTCAGGGGTGTGTGTGAGCGTTTGAGCGGGTTGCGGCGTGTTTGAGTGAGTTACTTTTTTCCTATTTCCTTTTTCCCTTAAATTTGTTCTGAAAGTTTGGTTTAGTATTTAATTGTCACCGCTTTAATCACCTTAGGGTGAAAATGGGGTCAAATTCAGATGGTTGTGTTTCTTTAACCGCTCAACATGGGTGTAAATGTTTACCTGATGAGTCCATTACAGTTGAGGACTGTCTAATTGCGATTAGCAGTGAAGTTGGTGCGTGTAACATTGTGTCCGCATCCAGGATGAATAAGGCTGTTGTTGTTTTTTTGAAAGAAGTATCCTTGGTTCAGCATCTAGTTGAATTTGGTTTATCCGTCAGAGATACTTTTTTAGCGGTTTTGCCGTTGTCGAATCCGTCTAAGAAGGTTATACTTTCGAATGTGCCCCCATTCATCACCAAAGATTCACTTGAGCGTTTGTTAGGACGGTATGGTAAGATAGTGGGGCCGATTAAAATGATTCCTTTAGGATTAAAAAATCCAGAACTCAAACATGTCATGTCATTTAGACGTCAGACATTCATGATCCTGAACGCTGAATTTCAATCCTTGAATACATCCGCGAAAACTACTGTGTTGGGTAAAGATTATACAATTTATATCAGTACTGAATCGATGAGGTGTTTTACTTGTGGGAAGTATGGTCATACAAAATTGGTATGTTCAAGGAATGATGAGGCTAACATTAATGTGGATGAGATTATTCCTTCTACTGAACAATTGCCTTCTGCTCCAATAAATAATGAAGGGGAAATAAATAACAGTGACGTAATTGAGGCGTCTTCTCTTTCAAAAAATGGAGATAGTGCTGAGCTTATAATGAAAACGCACGTTGACGATGTTGAACATTCTTCAGTGAATGCCGTAGTTAGTGTTAATGACAGCGCAGTGCGGGCTGTGGTAGAGTGCGCGGACGCAGATCCCGGCGGTATGATCGCTGAACCGGAGCCGGTGGAACGGGTTGAGCTCGCGATGCCTGGAGGCGAGTCCGTCGTTTTAGACATTTCGCAGGCATCAGGATTTAGCCAGTCTCAGGGTGATGATGGTGAGCTGATAGACAGAAGTGAAGTTCAGTCAATGGATTCTGATAGTGACGCTTCTGATATGGCAGAAAATCCTTCTAGTGTAAATTCTCAGGGAAGGTATGTAGAGAGTCAAAATCTTAAATTAAAACATCCCTATTATACAGTTCGTCAAATCAATGATTTTTTGGATGATACCTTTAATCAGCGAAAACCAAACCTTATAAAATACTTCCCGGATCTTCAGCTTTTCGTTGATTCATGTACAGTGGCAATGAGAAAGGCAACATTGGATGAGCTTGATCAGCCGAAACGCTACAGGCTCAAAAAACACATGAACATGGTCAAAAAAAAGATTAAAAACTCGTTATAAGGATTACATGGGGTCATGATTGTCAGTTTATTTTTTTGGATTTTTGGATACCCTAGCATTTTCTTTTCCATGACATCCATAAGTATTGGATCTTTTAACATCAATGGATGTCGGGACACAACAAAGAGGATTGCTTTGTTTGATTATTTACAATTAAAGAAGGCGGACATTATTATGCTTCAAGAGACTCATTCTGATATACAGAATCAGACACAATGGAATTGTGACTGGAAGGGAAATATTTTAATGAGCCACGGGACAAATCTTAGTGCTGGTGTTGCTATACTTTTTTCTCCATGTGTTTGTAATCAACCAGTTATGTCTGAAATAATACCTGGCCGACTTTTAAGAGCAGATATTGCGGTTGGACAAATCAGGTTTTCCTTTTTTAATGTATATGCTCCAAATGTTGGACATGAGCGTAAGATATTGTTTAAAAAGTTGTCAGATGCTTTGACACAGTGCCCACAGGATAATGTTGTGGTTGTAGGAGGAGATTTCAACTGCACATTAAACCCTGATTTAGACCGAAACCATGATGAACCACATTCAAGTTCTGCAGAAGAGTTAAAAAATGTTGTTGGGTATTATGACTTTGTTGATTTATGGAGAGATAGTTTTCCTGGGGTTAAACAGTATACCTGGTTAAAAGTTAACTCAAATGCTTTGTCGGGAGCAAGACTTGACCGATTTTATGTTGCTAGGAGTAATAGTGGTAGGTTTTATAATAGTAAAATAGTACCATCTTTTCTATCTGATCACCATTATATATCCATAGCTGTGTCTGTCCTGTCTTCTAAAATACACAAATCACACTGGCACTTTAACAACAGATTATTACAGGATCACTCTTTTGTTCACTCTTTTGGCCTTTTTTGGCAATCTTGGAGAGAGGAGAGATGTAGTTTTCCTTTAATAAGTCAGTGGTGGGACATAGGCAAAGTACATATTAAGATATTCTGCCAACAATATACTGCCCATAACACCAGAGATCTGAAAGAAAAAATGAGATCACTTGAAGAAGAAATTTTGAGACAAAGTAATCATGGTGACTCTGCTGAATCCATTGAGAGGAATAAACTCCTTTTAAAGACTCTGTTGGAGGAGCAAGGAAAGACATCCCTCTTAAGGACCAGATATTCCCAACTAAATGAAATGGATGCTCCTTCTGCTTTCTTTTTTGGTTTGGAAAAAAAACCAAGAGAACATAAGTATTTTTATAAAATGAATTTACCGCAAGGTGGGGTGACAACTGATCAGCAGGAGATCCGAACTCACGCACTTTCCTTTTATGAGGACCTCTATTGTGCTGAACCATGTGACAGATCAGCGGCAGAAGAACTGTTATGTGACCTACCACAGCTATCAGATGAAGATCAACATATCCTTGAGAACCCCATCTCCTTTGCAGAACTCTCTATTGCCGTCCAGGAGTTGAGCCCTGGGAAGTCGCCGGGTCTGGACGGTCTTTCAGCTGAATTTTATCGAGCCTGCTGGAATTTGATTGGAGAGGATTTGTATGCAGTATTTTTGGAAAGTTTTAACAGAGGGAAACTTCCATTGAGTTGCCGGAGGGCAATCGTAACATTGCTACCAAAAAAGGGAGATCTTGGATTCCTAAAAAACTGGCGACCTGTGTCACTGATCTGTGTTGACTTTAAAATTTTATCTAAATCACTAACTAATAGACTCAAAAACTATATGACAAATGTAATCCACGAAGATCAGTCATTTTGTGTCCCAAAACGTTCAATTTTTGATAATCTTTTTCTCGTAAGAGATATTATTACAGTTGCACAAAGACACAAATTGGACATTGGATTCATCTCTGTGGACCAAGAAAAAGCTTTCGATAGGGGTGGACCATCATTATTTGTT
This sequence comes from Romanogobio albipinnatus, assembly GCA_023566225.1. Lineage (NCBI taxonomy): Eukaryota > Metazoa > Chordata > Actinopteri > Cypriniformes > Gobionidae > Romanogobio > Romanogobio albipinnatus. Next base: position 54,356,378 of record CM042248.1, read on the forward strand.
TAAGACCCTTGAAGCTTTTGGTTTCGGCACTTATTTTATTTCTCTTGTCAAGCTGCTGTACAGTGACATTTACAGTATGATACGAATTAATGGATCTTTAACGAGGCCTTTCTCCGTGACTAGAGAATAAGACAAGGATGTCCTCTGTCTGGTCTTTTGTACTCTATTTCCATTGAACCCCTGTTAGTTATGCTGAGGAAACAGCTGGGTGGTATTGTTGCCCCAGGCTTCCCAGAAATTGCCCCGGTGAAATTAACA
>CM042248.1:54356835-54364335 GCA_023566225.1 Romanogobio albipinnatus
TAGAACAGTTTTAGAATTCGGTGTGTGTGTGTTGGTGCGAGTGTGTGTGAGTGTGAGCTGTGTGTGAGCGCATCACTGATTGGTCGACTCCTCCCTCTTTTTGTGGCAGGCATTAATATATCTTGCTGCTAGTGGGATACATTCTCTTTTTTCACCTAATAAATATTGAAGTTTTGTTTTATAGTTTAATTTTACGAAGTCGGGGCAAAGTATTTCGAATTCTGGATAAAAAGTGTTTCTGATTTGTTCATAGTTTGGGCAGCTGGTGAGGAAGTGTGTCTCTGTCTCCACTTCTCCAGTGGTGCAGTGTGGGCAGATGCGGCTCTCTCTGGGCAGCCAGTTCTGTCTGTATCTGCCCGTCTCTACGGTCAGTGTGTGAGTGCTCAGTCTGTACCTCGTCATTCCTCTCTCTCTCTCTCTCTCTCTCTCTCTCTCTCTCTCTCTTCTCTCTCTCTCTCTCTCTCTCTCTCTCCTCTCTCTCTCTCTCTCTCTCTCTCTCTCTCTCTCTCTCTCTCTCTCTCTCTCTCTGAGTGCATGCTGGGAGTGAACGGAGCGTGGTGAGTGCGAGTGCGTTTGTGGCTGAGTGCTAAACTTTTCTATCTTCTATCTTTGTTTGTGTATGTTTGTATGTGCTGAACTTGTTCGTTCGATCAAAGTTTAAAGGTGTTTAAGCGTCTGCAACCAGCGTTGTGCTGGGAGGCATGACGAACCCAAAACACAATGAGTTTTAAAGATTTAACCCGCCGCCATGGAGTGAAGGTGGAGTCTAGAGTTAATGTGGAGCAGTGTTGTTTAGCGGTGGGAGAGATTGTGGGGCATGATCATATTGTCTCGGCATCGCGAATGAACAGTGCAATTGTTATTTTTTTTAAAACGGTTGAAAAGGCAAATGACGTTGTGCAGAGCGGCGTTGTGTTGAATGGTTCACTCGTGACGGTTTTACCTTTGAGTACCCCGTCCAAAAAAGTTATACTGTCCAACGTACCTCCGTTTATAAAAGATGAAATACTGGTTGCAGGAGTTATCTAGGTATGGAAAAACTGGTTTCCCCTATAAAAGAAAATCCCTCTCGGGTGCAAGTCCCCTTTAGTGAAGCATCTAGTCTCGTTCAGAAGACAGGTCTTCATGGTGCTAAAAAATGGATTTGATGAGATCGATCTGGTTTTTAAATTCAAAATTGATGGGTTCGATTACACAGTGTTTGCAACATCTGATACGACAATTAAATGTTTTAGTTGTGGTAAGATCGGACACTTAGTTCGAGATTGTCAAAAGAAAGCAGACAGTGCAGGTGCGAGCTTGGGACAGGGCGCTCCTGCGGTTCCCACGGCTGAGATTGCGGACATGTGTGTGGTCGAGGCTGGTGAGAGTGAGCTCGGGCCGATCGAGAATAACCCTGAGACAACTGAGATTGTTACCGAGCCTAGTAAAAGTCTCGATGAACAGTCTTCGATGTCTGAGGAACAGAATAATCAGGCTGAAAACGTTTGTGTGGCTGATAGGATTGATGTGGAAGACAATGTTGATTTTGAGAAGGAAGCCAACTTGGTCTTTAAAATACCAGTTAAGAGAAAGAAAAAAAGCAGTGGAAAAGCTGTTAAGCAAGTGAAGAAAGATGAGGGGGGTAGCGAGAATGTGGGATCTGACAGTGATGGAGATTCCTCTGATTCAAATGTGTCTCAGTGTTCAAATCCGTCTATAAGTTCTCAAAACGATAACTTGATCTGTCTGTATAGAGCTGATGACATTAGTACATTTCTGCAAGAGACAAAGGGATTGAAAGGAGTGCAAGTGGAAGATTTTTTCCCTGACTGTAAACAATTCATCAATGATGTGAGGTTTTTAATGAAAGAGGGAGCCTTTCAGGATGTGGAGATTTATCGTCTTAGAAAAATTGTGAACAAACTAAAAAAAAAAAACAATACTAAAGATGAAGAGCTTGTCAACTTCTAAAAATCTGCCCAAAAATATTTTTTTGGCAGCTCTTCTTATAATTTTTGTTCTGGTCTTTAAAATAAATATGACACATTTTAAAATCGGAACTCTAAACTTAAATGGTGCCAGAGATGGTCATAAAAGAATGATGTTATTTGAGTCTTGTAGACAAAAGCAAATTGATATTCTGTTTCTGCAAGAAACACATAGTGATTTTAAAAATGAGATTGACTGGAGGAGAGAATGGGATGGACAGATTGTCCTGAGTCATAAATCATCTTCTAGTGGAGGTGTGGCTGTTTTGTTTTCAAAGCAGTTTTTACCTTTGTCTTGTGAAGTTGAGGAAATAATTGGTGGTCGATTTTTAAAGATCAAAGTGAAATTTGAGAAAACCACAATGGTGCTTTTAAATTTATATGCACCTACAAAAGGGTTAGAAAGAGTTATTTTCTTAGATAAGGTGGATGCTATTTTGAAAGAGTTAAATCCAGAAGACATGTTATTTTTAGGAGGAGATTTTAATTGTACTGCTAATGACAAGTTGGATAGGAATCATTTAGAACCACACGCTGCTTCTCAGAAAATACTTCTGCAGCTCATTGAAACTCATGATTTATGTGATGTGTTTGGAAGTATGAATGAAGATGTTAGATATACTTGGGTATACTTGGGCTCATAGTACTGAACATAGCATCTCTTTGGCACGACTGGACAGAATTTATAGTGTTCAGCACCAACGTAATCTTTTTAAATTTTGTCAAATTATTCCAGTGGGATTTTCTGATCACAGTTTAGTTCTGTGCAGTGTGTTAACCAAGTGTGTCAAATATAAAAGTGCATACTGGACTTTTAATACTTCATTGTTAAATGATAAACAATTTATAGATAACTTTAATTTTTTTTGGGAAACTTTTAAGCAGCAAAAGCATTTCTACACTTCTTTACTGCAATGGTGGGATTGTGGAAAAGTTCTTATTAAAGACTTTTGTCAAAAGTACACTGTGAATGTTACTCGAGACACAGCCCAGTTAATGAAGACTCTAGAAACAGAAATTAGTTTTCTGCAGGATTTATTAGCATCTAAAAAAAATAGAAAACATATTGATGACTTGAAGGAAAAAAAAGCCATTTTGTTAGACCTGTTGGGAGTTAAAGCACAGGGAGCTTTAGTCCGTTCACGGTTCCAAACTGTAACACAAATGGATGCTCCCTCAAAATTCTTTTTTAATTTGGAAATGAAAAAAGGTCAAAGTAAAATGATGCACACGTTACGTTCAGCTACAGGGCAAGAACTAACTGAGCCTGCTGAGATACGTAGTCGTGCTGTAGATTTCTTCTCAGACCTTTATAAATCTGAACTGAGGGAATGGGGTGCAGAGGCTGATAGTTTCTTTCAAGGACTGCCAAAGGTGGATGAAGAGTCCAACAATGAGCTACAACAGACTCTGTCACTAAAAGAGCTTTATACCGCCATGATGAGCATGGAAAATGGTAAATCTCCAGGAATTGACGGGTTACCTGTTGAGTTTTACAAGACTCTATGGCCCGTCATAGGAGAAGATCTGCTGACAGTTCTTAATGACAGTCTGGAAAGAGGACTATTACCTCTAAGCTGCAGGAGAGCAGTCATCACACTGTTACCTAAGAAAGGTGATCTTCAGTGTATCAGCAATTGGCGCCCTGTTTCGCTCTTATGTTCAGAATACAAGATTTTGTCTAAAAGTTTGGCTACAAGACTTAGTAAAGTTTTAAGTAAGTTAATACATTCTGACCAGTCTTATTGTATTCCCAACAGGTCTATTCTTGATAATATTGCTTTAATTCGAGATGTTTTCGATGCTTCTAAACTCCTGGGAATTACTTCTGGTCTGATTTCTCTGGATCAAGAGAAAGCCTTCGATAGAGTTGAGCATTTGTTTTTATGGAACACTTTAGAGGCTTTTGGGTTTAGCCATGCTTTTATATCTATGATTAAGGCTGTGTATTGTAACATTGAGAGTGTTCTTAAGATTAATGGTGGTTTGTGTGCTCCGTTTAAAGTTGAGAGGGGGGTTAGGCAGGGATGTGCCATGTCTGGCATGTTGTATTCCCTTGCTATTGAACCTTTACTTCAAAAGTTACGAGCTCATTTAACAGGTCTGACTTTCCCTGGTTGTAATAATTCTTTACATCTTTCCGCTTATGCTGATGATGTTATTGTTTTTGTAAATGGGAAGGATGATGTTATTATGTTAGAAAAAATAGTTAATGATTTTAAATGCGTTTCCTCTGCCAAAGTAAACTGGAAGAAAAGTGAAGCTTTACTAGTGGGAAATTGGAGTAGAGATCTTCCCGCATTACCTGGAGGATTGATTTGGAAAAGAGGAGGGTTAAAATACCTTGGTGTCTATCTAGGAGATGAAAACTTCATTAAGAAAAATTGGGAAAGTCTAATTGAGAAAATAAAAGGTCGATTGGATAAATGGAAATGGTTGCTTCCTCAGATATCTTATAGAGGACGTATTCTTATCATTAATAATCTTGTGACATCTTCATTGTGGCATAAACTTGCTTGTGTCGATCCTCCGAATGGACTGCTTGTCAAGATTCAAAGAGAACTGGTGAACTTTTTTTGGGACAAATATCATTGGACTTCTCAAAGCATTCTGTTTTTGCCCAAAGAGGAAGGAGGTCAAGGACTGGTAAATCTCGCAAGCAGAAGAGCCACTTTCCGTCTCCAATACATTCAGAAACTGTTAACGGGACCTTATTCACTTGCCTGGAGACCGTTGGCTTTACACATCTTGAGAAGAGTGAGCAATATGGATATGGATTTATCATTGTTTTTAATGGATCATAAAAGATTGACTTTTACTGGAATTCCTCCTTTTTATCAAAATTTGTTTAAAGTGTGGGGTCTTTTTAAACATCGCTGGATGGAACCAGCAATTTCTCTTTATTGGTTGTTGGAAGAACCAGTTATATTTGGAGCTAAGTTTGATATTTCAGGAGAAGATGTTCCTGGGTTAACAGAAATATTATGTAACAGTAAGCTTTTTAAGCTAAAAAATATCATAAATGAATCAGGATATAATTTACTGAAAGCTGAAAAAGTTGCTAACCTTCTAAGAGTTAGATCAATACGTTTTGCTCAGAAGGTTCTCCATAAACTAACTATAATTTTAACTGTTGAAGAGAAGGCACTTTTAGAAGAGTTTGGTGCAGGGACTTTAATCCCTGATAGTAAAGATCTTTTTCCAGATCTTGAAATCTGCCCTGTTATAGAAGAGTCTTGTTTTAATAGCCCCCTGTTAAAATGTGGATTTAATGAGTATATTGATTTTTGTACAGCAGAAGGGAAAACATTGTATAAATGCATTGTGAAAGTTATTAATCAACATAATTTAAGTATCAAAACAGATACAGTATGGAGAGAAAAATTAGGATTCAACACTGAAACTAAACCTGTTTGGAGAGCACTTTACAAACCACCATTAAAGAAAAAACTTGGGGATTTGCAATGGAGGATTTTACATGGGGCTATCGCTGTAAATGCTTTTGTATCTATTTTAAATCCCACTGTAAGTGACAAATGTCCTTTTTGTCTGGAACGAGAGACAATTTTTCACTGTTTTATGTACTGTAGTAGACTCAATCCTCTTTTTGATTTATTAAGTGTTTTTTTAGATTCGTTTAATATTTGTTTTTCTTATATTTTGGGTTTTTTTTACAGTTCAAAACAAAAGTTCAAATGTCATGTTGTTAATTTTATTGTGGGACAAGCAAAATATGCTGTCTATATCACTAGGAGAAATAGAATGGAAGAGAAGTCAGGACAAGATGTTGTACTAGTCTTTAAAAATATGGTAAAATCTAGAATTCTTATTGATTTTAATTTTCATAAATTGATGAGCACGATAAAAGCTTTTGAAATTCAGTGGTGTTGTAACTTTGCTTTGTGTTCAGTTGATAATGAAGAACTTGTTTTTGCAAGAGAGTTGATGTAATTAGGGGTTCAAGCCTGAAAGGCTGAAACCCTATTGTAATTGTTAATTTTCCCATGATGCATCATTCTCCATCTAAAACTGATCGGGCAGACCAAACCATAAGTTGTAGAGACATGAAACTTTCAGGGCTGGTAGTACTCACAACGTCTACCAGCGTCACCGAGGCACGCCCCGACCGGCCTGACGGGGGCGCTACAGCAAGCAAAAGTACAAAATGGCTCATAACTCCTAAACCGTTAGGCGTGGGCTCAAGTGTCTTATATCCTTGGAATCCTTGGCTCAAGGCGGACAACATGCATGCCTCGGATTGGCTCGCCTTTCAGGCGCCAATTTCGAGAAATTTTGAGTTTTTTGAAAAACCTACTTTTGCCAACTACTCACACATTTTTTCCCTGATCAGAACCAAACCACTGTAGGAATGTTCTTTGAAGAGAGATTATTAATAATTATGAAAAAAAAAAAAATTTCAATTCATAGTCGCTAAGGGGATCCAAAATGTTCAACATGTCAGGATCCACTTTAACTAAATTGACTATAACTTCTGAACGGAACAAGATATTTTCACTAAACTCGGGTCACATGTCTATGAGCTCAAACTTCAATTACTTAAAAAAAATTGCAATGATTGGCCACTTGGTGGCGCTGTAAGAAGAAAAAATTGTCATGAAAATGGCTATAACCACACCCAACCATTAGTTTGATAATTATTTGCATGCAGTATCTTTGTCCAGGGTGCCATGATAGTCTGAGAACATTGGTGTATCTCAAAAAACTCAGTTTGCATATCGGCACAATGCCTTGAAGGAGCCTAAGAAGTTTCAAGCCAATGTTTTTCACAAAAGTCACCTCCTTTAGGCTCCTGAATCCTTGCCGAGTCCAACGATACCAAACATGGCAGGTTTTTCTTTATGGTTTGTGTAACAGTGTATTTAGCCTTTCAAAACTTTTGCTATTATCTTCGAAACTGCTAGTCCAATTGAGACAAAATCATCACAGGCATTTTGATAACATAAGTCAATAGCTAAACAACAATGTCCAAATGTCAAAACTATGATAGGAAGTGAAATCCAATCAATGATGCCCAAGGGTCATTTTTATACTCTTATAAATATACTGTAAGTGTCTATAATAATGGGGTGTCCAATTCTGCTCCTGGAGGGCCACTGTCCTGCAGAGTTTAGCTCCAACTCCAATTCAACAGGTCTTATTAGGCATACTAGAAACTTTCAGATAGGGGTGTTGAGGCAACTTGGAGCTAGACTCTGCAGGACAGTGGCCCTCGAGGACCGACTTTGGACACCCCTGGTCTATAACCTCAAAATTAAGTGAGATATTTATAACAAATTTGACACACATATGTATGGACACACTCTAAGGACTTTTTTTAAAAAGTAGTGGAGATTGGGCAAGACGAACTTTAAAAAGTAGTGGAGATTGGGCAAGACGAATTGGGCAAGACACATTTTTTTGCTATAACTGCAAAAAAACTTTTTAAAATGGTTATTAAAAAAGTATTCATTGGTAAATTGGCTGTAAACTATCTTTTTTCATCTATGATCTAAGTTTATTTATTTCTTTG
>CM042248.1:54369335-54376835 GCA_023566225.1 Romanogobio albipinnatus
TTAAGGGTAGAGTTAGGGACAGGTGTGGTGGTGTGGGTAAGTTTAAGGGTAGAGTTAGGGACAGGTGTGGTGGTGTGGGTAAGTTTAAGGGTAGAGTTAGGGACAGGTGTGGTGGTGTGGGTAAGTTTAAGGGTAGAGTTAGGGACAGGTGTGGTGGTGTGGGTAAGTTTAAGGGTAGGGTTAGGGACAGGTGTGGTGGTGTGGGTAAGTTTAAGGGTAGAGTTAGGGACAGGTGTGGCGGTGTGGGTAAGTTTAAGGGTAGGGTTAGGGACAGGTGTGGTGGTGTGGGTAAGTTTAAGGGTAGAGTTAGGGACAGGTGTGGTGGTGTGGGTAAGTTTAAGGGTAGAGTTAGGGACAGGTGTGGTGGTGTGGGTAAGTTTAAGGGTAGAGTTAGGGACAGGTGTGGTGGTGTGGGTAAGTTTAAGGGTAGGGTTAGGGACAGGTGTGGTGGTGTGGGTAAGTTTAAGGGTAGAGTTAGGGACAGGTGTGGCGGTGTGGGTAAGTTTAAGGGTAGGGTTAGGGACAGGTGTGGTGGTGTGGGTAAGTTTAAGGGTAGAGTTAGGGACAGGTGTGGTGGTGTGGGTAAGTTTAAGGGTAGGGTTAGGGACCGGTGTGGTGGTGTGGGTAAGTTTAAGGGTAGGGTTAGGGACAGGTGTGGGGGTATGGGTAAGTTTAAGGGTAGGGTTAGGGACAGGTGTGGTGGTATGGGTAAGTTTAAGGGTAGGGTTAGGGACAGGTGTGGTGGTGTGGGTAAGTTTAAGGGTAGGGTTAGGGACAGGTGTGGTGGTGTGGGTAAGTTTAAGGGTAGAGTTAGGGACAGGTGTGGTGGTGTGGGTAAGTTTAAGGGTAGAGTTAGGGACAGGTGTGGCGGTGTGGGTAAGTTTAAGGGTAGGGTTAGGGACAGGTGTGGCGGTGTGGGTAAGTTTAAGGGTAGAGTTAGGGACAGGTGTGGTGGTGTGGGTAAGTTTAAGGGTAGGGTTAGGGACAGGTGTGGTGGTGTGGGTAAGTTTAAGGGTAGAGTTAGGGACAGGTGTGGTGGTGTGGGTAAGTTTAAGGGTAGAGTTAGGGACAGGTGTGGTGGTGTGGGTAAGTTTAAGGGTAGAGTTAGGGACAGGTGTGGCGGTGTGGGTAAGTTTAAGGGTAGGGTTAGGGACAGGTGTGGCGGTGTGGGTAAGTTTAAGGGTAGGGTTAGGGACAGGTGTGGTGGTGTGGGTAAGTTTAAGGGTAGGGTTAGGGACAGGTGTGGTGGTGTGGGTAAGTTTAAGGGTAGGGTTAGGGACAGGTGTGGCGGTGTGGGTAAGTTTAAGGGTAGAGTTAGGGACAGGTGTGGTGGTGTGGGTAAGTTTAAGGGTAGAGTTAGGGACAGGTGTGGTGGTGTGGGTAAGTTTAAGGGTAGAGTTAGGGACAGGTGTGGCGGTGTGGGTAAGTTTAAGGGTAGAGTTAGGGACAGGTGTGGTGGTGTGGGTAAGTTTAAGGGTATCAACCGAGGTATGCAGCAAAGCATTTGTGAAGCCACAACACGCACAACCTTCAGGCGGATGGGCTACAACAGCAGAAGACCCCACCGGGTACCACTCATCTCCACTACAAATAGGAAAAAGAGGCTACAATTTGCACCAGCTCACCAAAATTGGCCAGTTGAAGACTGGAAAAATGTTGCCTGGTCTGATGAGTCTGGATTTCTGTTGAGACATTCAGATGGTAGAGTCAGAATTTGGTGTGAACAGAATGAGAACATGGATCCATCATGCCTTGTTACCACTGTGCAGGCTGGTGGTGGTGGTGTAATGGTGTGGGGGATGTTTCTTGGCACACTTTAGGCCCCTTAGTGCCAATTGGGCATGGTTTAAATGCCACGGCCTACCTGAGCATTGTTTCTGACCATGTCCATCCCTTTATGAGAACCATGTGCCCATCCTCTGATGGCTACTTCCAGCAGGATAATGCCCCATGTCACAAAGCTCCAATCATTTCAAATTGGTTTCTTGAACATGACAATGAGTTCACTGGACTAAAATGGCCGTCCCACAGTCCCCAGATCTCAACCCAATAGAGCATCTATGGGATGTGGTGGAACGGGAGCTTCATGCCCTGGATGTGCATCCCACAAATCTCCATCAACTGCAAGATGCTATCCTATCAATATGGGCCAACATTTCTAAAGAATGCTTTCAGCTCCTTGTTGAATCAATGCCACGTAGAATTAAGGCAGTTCTGAAGGCCAAAGGGGGTCAAACACAGTATTAGTGCAGTGTTCCTAATAATCCTTTAGGTGAGTGTAAGCGCGCTTAGTATAGGGGGCTCTAGCTTGAGTGATAGTCTACGTCCCGTCCAGAGACCACACATGGAGGTTCCAGAGGTCTGGACTAGGGATGCCACAATTCTCAATATAATATTGAACCGTTCGGTACGGCATTCACGGTTCAATACGCACTTGTGAATTGCGTTTTTTTCGGTTTTGCATTTTAGTTAATTATTTTTCTACACATTCTCTCATTTGCCTACATCCCAATACTGAACAACGCGACATGCATTCAATCACACGTTAGTGGTAAAGTTATACTCACGGGACACTATAGTTATTCACAATCACGAAAGCTCATTATTTGCATGCGTTTTAAAGCCTTGCCGGTTAAACATTTCATTTGCGTGCTTATGCACGGTTTTAGCATGCGCTTTTCCGAGCGCGCGCACTAAACGCCTGTCAAACACGTGATTACTGGACTAAGTAGTCGTCTTACTGCGCTAATACTGTCAAATACACACAAGGTTAACATAAACACAGTCGGTTGTGTCTAAAGTGAAAGTAAAATCGGCGTGTGTCCATAATATTAGAAAGAGAGAGAGAGAGAGAGAGAGAGAGAGAGAGAGAGAGAGAGAGAGAGAGAGAGAGAGAGTCATGTGTGTGTCATCAGTTTATGGTTGTGAAAAAAAAGAGAGCAAATGGGGACAAGTCAGATCCCAATATGAAGTGTATTTTTATGAGTAATTTTATAATGAATGCTGATATTTTCCTCATATTCCTTGCCTGTTTATCTGCTTTTGTATCAGTGTCACATTTGAATTTTTCCCCTTTTAATTTACATTTTTGTCCTGTTTTTGATGCAGACAACAGTCACTAGTGTCCTAGTGTGGCACAGGGATGATGGATAATCAGTTTCGGGTCAGATTGAATCTTCAGGACAGAATTTGAATGTGTGCCGTTCCTCAAGATGGCAGTGATGCAGGAAAAACAGGAAACCAGGAGCGGTTCTCGGGTTATATGCAAAATCATATCAATGTGAGTTTTGTGTCTCTTTATTAATGATGCAGTTTTTCTGGCTAAAAACCAAAACACAGTTGTTGTTGTTGTTGTTGTTGTTGTATAAACTTAAAATGATTTTATATTTCCGCTAGTTGCCAAAGCAACATTTCGCATTTCCATTTTTTTTTACCTGATGTACTAAAACTAAAATGTTTTTTTTTATATTATGATATAGGTAAGTTTAAGGGTAGGGTTAGGGACAGGTGTGGTGGTGTGGGTAAGTTTAAGGGTAGGGTTAGGGACAGGTGTGGTGGTGTGGGTAAGTTTAAGGGTAGGGTTAGGGACAGGTGTGGGGGTATGGGTAAGTTTAAGGGTAGGGTTAGGGACAGGTGTGGTGGTGTGGGTAAGTTTAAGGGTAGGGTTAGGGACAGGTGTGGCGGTGTGGGTAAGTTTAAGGGTAGAGTTAGGGACAGGTGTGGTGGTGTGGGTAAGTTTAAGGGTATCAACCGAGGTATGCAGCAAAGCATTTGTGAAGCCACAACACGCACAACCTTCAGGCGGATGGGCTACAACAGCAGAAGACCCCACCGGGTACCACTCATCTCCACTACAAATAGGAAAAAGAGGCTACAATTTGCACCAGCTCACCAAAATTGGCCAGTTGAAGACTGGAAAAATGTTGCCTGGTCTGATGAGTCTGGATTTCTGTTGAGACATTCAGATGGTAGAGTCAGAATTTGGTGTGAACAGAATGAGAACATGGATCCATCATGCCTTGTTACCACTGTGCAGGCTGGTGGTGGTGGTGTAATGGTGTGGGGGATGTTTCTTGGCACACTTTAGGCCCCTTAGTGCCAATTGGGCATGGTTTAAATGCCACGGCCTACCTGAGCATTGTTTCTGACCATGTCCATCCCTTTATGAGAACCATGTGCCCATCCTCTGATGGCTACTTCCAGCAGGATAATGCCCCATGTCACAAAGCTCCAATCATTTCAAATTGGTTTCTTGAACATGACAATGAGTTCACTGGACTAAAATGGCCGTCCCACAGTCCCCAGATCTCAACCCAATAGAGCATCTATGGGATGTGGTGGAACGGGAGCTTCATGCCCTGGATGTGCATCCCACAAATCTCCATCAACTGCAAGATGCTATCCTATCAATATGGGCCAACATTTCTAAAGAATGCTTTCAGCTCCTTGTTGAATCAATGCCACGTAGAATTAAGGCAGTTCTGAAGGCCAAAGGGGGTCAAACACAGTATTAGTGCAGTGTTCCTAATAATCCTTTAGGTGAGTGTAAGCGCGCTTAGTATAGGGGGCTCTAGCTTGAGTGATAGTCTACGTCCCGTCCAGAGACCACACATGGAGGTTCCAGAGGTCTGGACTAGGGATGCCACAATTCTCAATATAATATTGAACCGTTCGGTACGGCATTCACGGTTCAATACGCACTTGTGAATTGCGTTTTTTTCGGTTTTGCATTTTAGTTAATTATTTTTCTACACATTCTCTCATTTGCCTACATCCCAATACTGAACAACGCGACATGCATTCAATCACACGTTAGTGGTAAAGTTATACTCACGGGACACTATAGTTATTCACAATCACGAAAGCTCATTATTTGCATGCGTTTTAAAGCCCTGCCGGTTAAACATTTCATTTGCGTGCTTATGCACGGTTTTAGCATGCGCTTTTCCGAGCGCGCGCACTAAACGCCTGTCAAACACGTGATTACTGGACTAAGTAGTCGTCTTACTGCGCTAATACTGTCAAATACACACAAGGTTAACATAAACACAGTCGGTTGTGTCTAAAGTGAAAGTAAAATCGGCGTGTGTCCATAATATTAGAAAGAGAGAGAGAGAGAGAGAGAGAGAGAGAGAGAGAGAGAGAGAGAGTCATGTGTGTGTCATCAGTTTATGGTTGTGAAAAAAAAGAGAGCAAATGGGGACAAGTCAGATCCCAATATGAAGTGTATTTTTATGAGTAATTTTATAATGAATGCTGATATTTTCCTCATATTCCTTGCCTGTTTATCTGCTTTTGTATCAGTGTCACATTTGAATTTTTCCCCTTTTAATTTACATTTTTGTCCTGTTTTTGATGCAGACAACAGTCACTAGTGTCCTAGTGTGGCACAGGGATGATGGATAATCAGTTTCGGGTCAGATTGAATCTTCAGGACAGAATTTGAATGTGTGCCGTTCCTCAAGATGGCAGTGATGCAGGAAAAACAGGAAACCAGGAGCGGTTCTCGGGTTATATGCAAAATCATATCAATGTGAGTTTTGTGTCTCTTTATTAATGATGCAGTTTTTCTGGCTAAAAACCAAAACACAGTTGTTGTTGTTGTTGTTGTTGTTGTATAAACTTAAAATGATTTTATATTTCCGCTAGTTGCCAAAGCAACATTTCGCATTTCCATTTTTTTTTACCTGATGTACTAAAACTAAAATGTTTTTTTTTATATTATGATATAGGTAAGTTTAAGGGTAGGGTTAGGGACAGGTGTGGTGGTGTGGGTAAGTTTAAGGGTAGGGTTAGGGACAGGTGTGGTGGTGTGGGTAAGTTTAAGGGTAGGGTTAGGGACAGGTGTGGGGGTATGGGTAAGTTTAAGGGTAGGGTTAGGGACAGGTGTGGGGGTATGGGTAAGTTTAAGGGTAGGGTAAGGGACAGGTGTGGTGGTGTGGGTAAGTTTAAGGGTAGGGTTAGGGACAGGTGTGGTGGTGTGGGTAAGTTTAAGGGTAGGGTTAGGGACAGGTGTGGTGGTGTGGGTAAGTTTAAGGGTAGGGTTAGGGACAGGTGTGGTGGTATGGGTAAGTTTAAGGGTAGAGTTAGGGACAGGTGTGGTGGTATGGGTAAGTTTAAGGGTAGAGTTAGGGACAGGTGTGGTGGTGTGGGTAAGTTTAAGGGTAGAGTTAGGGACAGGTGTGGTGGTGTGGGTAAGTTTAAGGGTAGGGTTAGGGACAGGTGTGGTGGTATGGGTAAGTTTAAGGGTAGGGTTAGGGACAGGTGTGGTGGTATGGGTAAGTTTAAGGGTAGGGTTAGGGACAGGTGTGGTGGCAGTCCTGTGGGCCAAAATGCCTTGTTGATGCTAGAGGTCAGAGGAGAATGGGCGACTGATTCAAGCTAATAAAAGAGCAACTTTGACTGAAATAACCACTCGTTACAACCGAGGTATGCAGCAAAGCATTTGTGAAGCCACAACACGCACAACTTCAGGCGGATGGGCTACAACAGCAGAAGACCCCACCGGGTACCACTCATCTCCACTACAAATAGGTAAAAGAGGCTACAATTTGCACCAGCTCACCAAAAATGGACAGTTGAAGACTGGAAAAATGTTGCCTGGTCTGATGAGTCTGGATTTCTGTTGAGACATTCAGATGGTAGAGTCAGAATTTGGCGTAAACAGAATGAGAACATGGATCCATCATGCCTTGTTACCACTGTGCAGGCTGGTGGTGGTGGTGTAATGGTGTGGGGGATGTTTTCTTGGCACACTTTAGGCCCCTTAGTGCCAATTGGGCATGGTTTAAATGCCACGGCCTACCTGAGCATTGTTTCTGACCATGTCCATCCCTTTATGACCAGCATGTGCCCATCCTCTGATGGCTACTTCCAGCAGGATAATGCCCCATGTCACAAAGCTCCAATCATTTCAAATTGGTTTCTTGAACATGACAATGAGTTCACTGGACTAAAATGGCCCCCACAGTCCCCAGATCTCAACCCAATAGAGCATCTTTGGGATGTGGTGGAACGGGAACTTCGTGCCCTGGATGTGCATCCCACAAATCTCCATCAACTGCAAGATGCTATCCTATCAATATGGGCCAACATTTCTAAAGAATGCTTTCAGCTCCTTGTTGAATCAATGCCACGTAGAATTAAGGCAGTTCTGAAGGCCAAAGGGGGTCAAACACAGTATTAGTGTGGTGTTCCTAATAATCCTTTAGGTGAGTGTAAGCGCGCTTAGTATAGGGGGCTCTAGCTTGAGTGATAGTCTACGTCCCGTCCAGAGACCACACATGGAGGTTCCAGAGGTCTGGACTAGGGATGCCACAATTCTCAATATAATATTGAACCGTTCGGTACGGCATTCACGGTTCAATACGCACTTGTGAATTGCGTTTTTTTCGGTTTTGCATTTTAGTTAATTATTTTTCTACACATTCTCTCATTTGCCTACATCCCAATACTGAACAACGCGACATACATTCAATCACACGTTAGTGGTAAAGTTAT
>CM042248.1:54381835-54384335 GCA_023566225.1 Romanogobio albipinnatus
TGCCATGGTAACTCTTCTAATTTTAATTTTAATTTTAATTCTTATAAATTTAAGTTGAAGTACTAAAATAGATAAAACAGATATTTATCTATTTGTAAAAACTAAAACTAATAAAAGACAAGAAGATGCAACAAAATGTCTAAAACTTTAAGTAAAATAAAAATATAAAATAAAAAGACAGAATATCTCCTGTGATGGGTAGGTTTAGGGGCAGGGGCAGTGTGTGTGTGTGTGTGATGGGTAGGTTTAGGGGCAGGGGCAGTGTGTGTGTGTGTGTGTGTGTGATGGGTAGGTTTAGGGGCAGGGGCAGTGTGTGTGTGTGTGTGTGTGTGTGTGTGTGTGTGTGTGTGTGTGATGGGTAGGTTTAGGGGCAGGGGCAGTGTGTGTGTGTTGTGATGGGTAGGTTTAGGGGCAGGGGCAGTGTGTGTGTGTGTGTGTGTGTGTGTGTGTGTGTGTGTGTGTGTGTGTGTGTGTGTGTGTGTGTGTGTGTGTGTGTGTGTGTGTGTGTGTGTGTGTGTGTGATGGGTAGGTTTAGGGGCAGGGGCAGTGTGTGTGTGTTGTGATGGGTAGGTTTAGGGGCAGGGGCAGTGTGTGTGTGTGTGTGTGTGTGTGTGTGTGTGTGTGATGGGTAGGTTTAGGGGCAGTGTGTGTGTGTGTGATGGGTAGGTTTAGGGGCAGGGGCAGTGTGTGTGTGTGTGTGTGTGTGTGATGGGTAGGTTTATGGGCAGGGGCAGTGTGTGTGTGTGTGTGTGTGTGATGGGTAGGTTTAGGGGCAGGGGCAGTGTGTGTGTGTGTGATGGGTAGGTTTAGGGGCAGGGGCCGTGTGTGTGTGTGTGTGTGTGTGTGTGATGGGTAGGTTTAGGGGCAGGGGCAGTGTGTGTGTGTGTGTGTGTGTGTGTGATGGGTAGGTTTAGGGGCAGTGTGTGTGTGTGTGTGTGATGGGTAGGTTTAGGGGCAGGGGAAGTGTGTGTGTGTGTGTGTGTGTGTGTGTGTGTGTGATGGGTAGGTTTAGGGGCAGTGTGTGTGTGTGTGATGGGTAGGTTTATGGGCAGGGGCAGTGTGTGTGTATGTGTGTGCGTGTGTGTGATGGGTAGGTTTAGGGGCGGGGGCTGTGTGTGTGTGTGTGTGTGTGATGGGTAGGTTTAGGAGCAGGGGCAGTGTGTGTTTGTGCGTGTGTGTGTGTGTGTTTGTGATGGGTAGGTTTATGGGCAGTGTGTGTGTGTGATGGGTAGGTTTAGGGGCAGGGGCAGTGTGTGTGTGTGTGTTTGTGATGGGTAGGTTTAGGGGCAGGGGCAGTGTGTGTGTGTGTTTGTGATGGGTAGGTTTAGGGGCGGGGGCTGTGTGTGTGTGTGTGTTTGTGATGGGTAGGTTTAGGGGCAGGGGCAGTGTGTGTGTGTGCGTGTGTGTGTGTGTTTGTGATGGGTAGGTTTATGGGCAGTGTGTGTGTGTGTGTGATGGGTAGGTTTAGGGGCAGGGGCAGTGTGTGTGTGTGTGTGTGTGTGTTTGTGATGGGTAGGTTTATGGGCAGGGGCAGTGTCTGTGTATGTGTGTGCGTGTGTGTGATGGGTAGGTTTAGGGGCAGGGGCAGTGTGTGTTTGTGATGGGTAGGTTTAGGGGCAGTGTGTGTGTTTGTGTGCGTGTGTGTGTGATGGGTAGGTTTAGGGGCAGGGGCTGTGTGTGTGTGTGTGTGTGTTTGTGATGGGTAGGTATAGGGGCAGGGGCAGTGTGTGTGTGTGTGTGTGTGTGTGTGTGTGTGTGCGTGTGTGTGATGGGTAGGTTTAGGGGCAGGGGCAGTGTGTGTGTATGTGTGTGTGTGTGTGTGTGTGTGTGTGTTTGTGATGGGTAGGTATAGGGGCAGGGGCAGTGTGTGTGTGTGTGTGTGTGTGTGTGTGTGTGTGTGTGCGTGTGTGTGTGCATGTGTGTGATGGGTAGGTTTAGGGGCAGGGGCAGTGTGTGTGTGTTTGTGTGTGTGTGTGTGCGTGTGTGATGGGTAGGTTTAGGGGCAGGGGCAGTGTGTGTGTATGTGTGTGTGTGATGGGTAGGTTTAGGGGCAGGGGCTGTGTGTGTGTGTGTGTGTGTGTGTGTGTGATGGGTAGGTTTAGGGGCAGTGTGTGTGTATGTGTGTGTGTGTGCGTGTGTGTGATGGGTAGGTTTAGGGGCAGGGGCAGTGTGTGTGTGTGTGTGTTTGTGATGGGTGATTTAGGGGCAGGGGCAGTGTGTGTGTGCGTGTGTGATGGGTAGGTTTAGGGGCAGGGGCTGTGTGTGTGTGTGTGTGTGTTTGTGATGGGTAGGTTTAGGGGCAGGGGCAGTGTGTGTGTGTTTGTGATGGGTAGGTTTAGGGGCAGGGGCAGTGTGTGTGTGTGTTTGTGATGGGTAGGTTTAGGGGCAGGGGCAGTGTGTGTGTGTGTGTGTTTGTGATGGGTAGGTTTAGGGACAGGGGCAGTGTGTGTGTGTGTGTGTGTGTGTGTGTGTGTGTGTGTGTGTGTGTGTGTGTGTGTGT
>CM042248.1:54389335-54429335 GCA_023566225.1 Romanogobio albipinnatus
GCCGACATCATCCCAACTGTCAATAACGGACGCATTCAGCGGTTGCCATGGAGATCGTTTATCCTGCCGGCATTAAAGGAGATCAGAGGAAAGCGTTCAAACAGTCAGTGTTACATGAACACCCTGAAGCTCTTTATGCTGATATGACTTCTCAAAATCAGAAGACAAATCTGATCTTCTATACAGAGAGGAGCCACATTTGGAAAAGTGCTATTAGTAACTATTTCCCTTACACTAAGAAGAGAGGAATCTGTAAAGGTTGCCAGATCAATGTTTTTGACTCTGCTGAGCACTCCTCACAGATCCAAACCATCAATCTCTACAACAGTGGAATGGTCTTAATTCAAGGGAATGAAGCTAGTCTCCATGCTTTCGAGAAATCATTTCCCCTTTTAAAACAGACAGTCCAGGAGGAAACTGCTTGCACCGAGGAGGAATCTGAAGAGGAGGACGATCTGATGCCCTACTCTCCAGTCAGCAAATCTCCTGCTCCA
Source organism: Romanogobio albipinnatus (assembly GCA_023566225.1). Lineage (NCBI taxonomy): Eukaryota > Metazoa > Chordata > Actinopteri > Cypriniformes > Gobionidae > Romanogobio > Romanogobio albipinnatus. The sequence goes on from CM042248.1 coordinate 54,389,830, forward strand.
TTCGAGGAACTGATGATCGAGCAGGACACACACACATCCTGCTATCTCCACTGTCTCCCTGAGAAAATGGCTCTCCTAGAGATGGAGCTGTCAGAATTAAAACAGCTCATTCATAGCCGTCCAGATGAGTCCACTATCAAAAATCTCAAGGCTGAAATTAAGGATTTGCACAACATCAACATGAAAATGAAGACTGAGATGTCAAAAATGAAAGAGGACTCAGTGCAGAGAGAAAGAAAGTTAGAGCGAAACATCCATGAGCTGAAAGAAAAGCTGGAAGAGCAGAATGCAGTGTGTTTTCAACTTAAAAACCAGGAAAGTGAATGTGCCAACAACATCAGCACTGAGAGCGATCCCCAACTCCAGCATGAAGTGCCATCACACAGCTCCACAGCTCCAGACCTCGCTCACACACAGCCAGCCTTCCACAGCTCCAGACCTCGCTCACACACAGCCAGCCTTCCACAGCTCCAGACCTCGCTCACACACAGCCAGCCTCCCACAGCTCCACAGCTCCAGACCTCGCTCACACACAGCCAGCCTCCCACAGGACACCAGTAGTTCTTCTGATGGACTCCATTGGAAAACATATAGAGCCAGAGAAACTGTTCCCCAGACAGAGAGTCCTCGCGCTCCACTGCAGGAACACAGAACGTGCCCATCAGCTGCTCACTACAGAGGAACTCGGCAGCCCACAATGCATCATCATCCATTCAGGCACGAATGACCTCCACAGCCTAAAGGAAGGGACAGCCAAGGCTATGTATGAGATGGCAGAGAAAGCCTCACAGACGTTCCCCACTACACGTGTGTTGGTCTCCACTCTGCTCCCACGGCTCGACGTCCCTCCCTTGGTGATCGATCAGATCAATGAAGAGCTCCATCACACCTGCTCCGGTCTGCCCAACGTCCACTTAGTCCCCCACAGCTCTATAAGACCATGGCACCTGCATGACGGTCTCCACCTGAACCAGGATGGAGTCAGGATTTTTGCTAAATCTATTAAGGATGTTGCCCTTGGACGCTTCCCAACAACTGGCTACAGAGGAACTAAAAGACATCAGATGAGACGGCAGCCGTTTGATCCATCTGGACCTTCATTTCACTCCAGACCTCCACAAGACCTCCAGAGACGGCCCCTGACTTCAAGATCGTCTCACAGACAACAAGAGAGACAACTCTACGCCGAAGCCCCGCCCCGGCCCCGTCCACCTGTGCCGTCCCAGCAGAGGCGGAGCTACGCCCAGGTAGTGTCCCAGCAGCCCTCATCAGCTCAGGAACTCTCCTCCAGTGATGTGGGGGAAATTAAACAACTGCTGCATCTCCTGTGCAACAAAATGTTCAACTAACACGCACAAAATCAATTTATACCACAGCTGATGACATCATCTATATAATTAGTTAATTAACATTCACAACACATTGTGATTTATTTATTTATTAATTCATTCTTTAATTCATTTTTGAATCCTTATTCATACTTAAGATTTATTTATAACTTAATGGGTTTTACTACTGTTATACTTTTTCCTTATTTTATTTTACTATCAATTTATTTATTTATTTTATTATTACTATTTTTATTTATTTATTGTAAGAGGTTTTTGGTTTTGCCTTCAGATAAACAGCGGTACTTTAATCTCTGATCATCAAAAATGTTAAATCTTAGCTTTTGGAATATCCAGGGTTTGTGCTCTAAAACATTTGGATTGAAAAGCACAAACACAGAATTTTTGAATAGCATCACAAATGTTGACATATTGATCCTAATAGAGAGCTGGTGTAGATCCGATGTGTCCACTCAGTGTCCTGCAGGGTACTCTGAGATCATACTGCCCTCCTGGAAACTCAACTCAGTACATCGTGGCAGAGATTCTGGAGGATTAGTTATATGGATAAAAAATTATATTGCCCCTTTTACATCTCCAGTACAGCAAGGCAAAAATCACATATGGTTAAAACTAGATAAAAGCTTTGGAATTCTGGATAAAGACTTTTTTATCTGTGGACTCTATATCCCCCCATCAGATTCTCCATATTACGACGACGAGATATTTCACGCTTTACAGGGAGAAATTCATCAATACCAAACCCAGGGGAAAATTTTACTATGTGGAGATTTAAATGCTCGTACTGGTTTAGAACCAGATTACATTGATAATTCAGGAGATAAACACCTGTTCACACAAATGCCCCAAGATCTCTTCAATTCCCTACCCAGAAGAAATAACCAGGATACTGGAGTCAATAGACATGGGAAGGAGGTAGCCCGTCTGTGCCAAACTTTAGGTCTTTATATCCTGAACGGTAGAATCAAAGGAGATTCCTGTGGTCACTTTACCTACAGCTCAAATCTCGGGAGCAGTGTTGTAGATTATGCCCTATCAAATTTCAGAGCATTTACCATCAAAGTTCAGTCTCCCCTGTCTGATCACAGCCAGATCAGTGTTTCCATTAAAGGTGAAAACATCAGACCAAGAGAAATGCATAGAGAGCCGATTCATCTATATCAACTCAACACACCATACAGATGGACTCATAGCACTGCTGAAACATATATTCATGTATTAAAGTCAAGTCAAATAGTCAATTCCATAACTATGTTTAGTAATTCAATATATGATAATAACCGGAAGGGAATTGATTTAGCAATTAAACATATTAATGTCATTTTTGAAAATATAGCAAAAACAGCTCATTTAAATAAATTGACACCATATAAACCCAAAAACTCTACAAAACAAAAACCTTCTGAAAAATGGTTTGACCACGACTGTAAAAGAATTAGACAAGAGCTACGATTAATTTCAAACCAAAAACACAAAGATCCAGTCAATTCTGAGTTACGCTTAAAACACTCAGACCTTCTGAAACAGTACAAACACACACTGAGACAGAAGAAACTGGATTATTATAACAACACGCTTCAGAAGATTGAACACACAGTTGATCAGGGCCAGTTCTGGAGTATATGGAACAGTTTAAATGCTACAAAGCCACAAGAACCAGCCATACAAGATGGCCAGATTTGGAAAGATTACTTTGAGAACATCTATACCCATCAAACTGACCCTTTAAATAATCCCAACCAATTAAAAATCCTTGAAAAATTAAACGCTCTTGAGTCATGCATCAAAAACAACCAAAATCCACTAGATTACCCAATATCCCAACAAGAACTTAGTGGAAAACTGAAATCCCTCAAATCTAATAAATCCTGTGGCCCCGACAACATAAAGAACGAGATGCTTAGAAACAGCTCTCCTGAACTTCAGAACGCTTTGCTCAAACGGTTCAACTTGATTCTGACTTCAGGTGTTTTTCCAGAGGTCTGGAATACAGGGCTCATCTCTCCCATCTTTAAAAGTGGAGACAAAACAGATCCTAATAACTACAGAGGAATCTGTGTAACCAGCAATTTGGGAAAAGTATTTTGTTCTATAATCAACTCTCGGATTTCATCTTTCTTAAAGCAGCACAATGTCATCAGCAAATCTCAAATTGGCTTTCTCCTCAAACATCGAACCACTGATCATATTCACACACTACACACATTAATAAACCAACACGTACACCAAAAGAAAGACGGAAAAATATTTGCTTGCTTCGTCGATTTCAGGAAGGCTTTTGATTCCATTTGGCATAAAGGATTGTTTTATAAAATCATTCAAAGTGGTATTGGGGGGAAAACATATGACTTAATTAAAAACATGTATAACAAAAATAAATGTGCAGTAAAAATAGGTCAATGAAGAACAGAATATTTTTCCCAACAGCGAGGGGTCAGACAGGGCTGCTGCCTCAGCCCGACTCTATTTAACATTTACATTAATGAACTGGCAGATCGACTGGACCAATCAGAGAGTCCAGGACTACAACTGTTCGACACAGAAGTCAAATATTTACTGTATGCAGACGACTTACTAATTCTTTCTAAAACACCTGAAGGTCTCCAGAACAACCTAGACATCTTAACTAAATACTGTCAGGACTGGTCCTTAGAAGTCAACTTCCAAAAATCCAAGATCATGATATTCCAGAAGAAACCCAGAAATCTGGAACATAACATATATTTACTTGCTTGAATGATTGGCGCCCTGTTGCTCTAACTTCCATCATCAGTAAGTGCTTTGAGAAGCTTATCAGAGATCACATCTGCTCTGTACTACCAGCAACACTTGACTCACTGCAGTTCGCCTACCGCAGTAACCGCTCTACTGAGGATGCAATTGCTTTCACCTTGCACACCGTCCTTTCCCATCTGGAAAAGAGGAATGCACATGTGAGAATGTTGTTTGTTGATTACAGTTCAGCTTTTAACACCATAGTGCCCCCTAAGCTTGTTGTGAAACTAAGGACTTTGGGTCTGAACAGTTCCTTGTGCAGCTGGATTCTGGACTTTCTGACAGAAAGACGCCAGGTGGTCAGAGTTGGTCGAAACATCTCTTCAACATTGACCCTTAACATCGGAGCTCCACAGGGGTGTGTCCTCAGTCCACTTCTATACTCTCTGTACACGCATGATTGCATGGCCACACACAGCTCCAATGTCATTGTCAAATTTGCCGATGACACAACGGTGGTAGGCCTGATCACAGACAATAATGAGTCAGCCTACAGAGAGGAGGTGCACACTTTGACAAACTGGTGCTATGAAAACAACCTCTCTCTGAACATCAGTAAGACCAAGGAGCTGGTGGTGGACTTTAGAAAACAGAATAGTGTTTACCCCTCCCTTATCATTGAAGGGACGCCAGTGCAGCAGGTCGATAATTTTAAGTTCCTTGGTGTTCATATCACCAATGACATCACCTGGTCAGTACATACTGATTTAGTTGTGAGGAAGGCACATCAGCGTATCTTCTTCCTCAGGCGGCTGAAGAAATTTGGTATGGGACAAAAAATTCTCAGACAATTTTACAACAGCACTGTGGAGAGCATCCTCACTGGTTGTATTATCGCCTGGTATGGAAACTGTACCGGTCTCAACCGGAAAGCCCTGCAGGGGGTGGTCCGGACGGCTCAGCATATTGTTGGAGGTGAGCTTCCATCCCTCCAGGATATTTACAACCAACGATGTGTGAGGAAAGCAAAAAAGATCATCAGGGATTCCAGCCATCCGGGCCATGATCTGCTTTCACTGCTGCCGTCTGGTAGACGGTATCGGAGTATTAGGGCCCGGACCAGTAGACTACGCGACAGTTTTTTTGCACAGGCGATTAGACTTCTGAACTGTAGCAACACTTTGTAGCACAACTCACTCATTCTTGCACTGCACTTTAATAAATGTGGTTATTGTTATTATGTATATTGCTAATCTATGTACTGCCATGTAAAAGAGACTTGCACCTAAGCATTTCACTGCCAGTACACTTGTGTACATGATATGTGACAAAAGAGAAATTGAATTGAATTGAAATTATTTACAGTAAACAACACCACAATTCAACACACTTTACATTATAATTATCTTGGTCTGGTTTTAACACCCACTGGAAACTTTAAATTAGCAATTAAAACATTACTTGCAAAAGCCCGCAGAGCCCTGCACGCCATACGTATGAAATTATTTAAAATAAACATCCCCATTAGAATCTGGACAAAGATCTTTGATAGCGTCATTCTGCCCATTGCACTGTATGGAAGTGAGGTCTGGGGTCCAGCGACTAACTACAGCCATAAGCTCTGGGACACACACCCTGTAGAAGGTCTCCATGTGGAGTTCTGTAGGAACATCCTCCACGTCCACAGAAACACACCAAACAATGCATGTAGGGCGGAGCTCGGCCGACTTCCCCTTAATCTAACAATTAAAAAAAGAGCCTTGAAGTTCTGGATCCACCTACACTCAAGTTCTGAAGATGATCTTCATTTTAAAGCTCTACAAACACAGAAAAGTCATCTTTGTGTACTGGTGTCAGAACTGATGAACAAAGTGTATCCCACTGCTCCTGTAAAACATGCACAAATCAAAGAAATTATGGAAAATGAGAAAGAGACATATATGCAGTATTGGAAACATCAAACCAAAGAGCAAAGCCGTCTACAGTGTTATCTGGGTCTAAACAGAGACTACAGTCTGGCTAACTATCTGGTCTCAGTCAGGAACACAACTCACAGAGCATTATTAACACAGTACAGACTGAGTGACCACACACTGGCCATAGAGAGAGGGCGTCATAAGAAGACGTGGTTGCCTCCAGAAGAGCGGATCTGTAGTGAGTGTAGATCAGGAGCAGTGGAGACGGAGGCACACTTCCTCCTCCACTGTGATAAATACACACCCCTACGAGACTCACTGTACAGTCATATCCAACACATAATCCCTGACTTCCAGTCACTACATGATCCTGAAAAACTGAAGATCTTACTCGGTGAAGGACCTGCTTCCCCTTACATAGCACAGCATATCTATAAATGCCACAAACTAAGATGTACTGAGTGAACACGTCCAGATTAATAATATATGTATATATAAATGTGAATGTGTTTTATGTATGTATTTGTTGCTTTGTGAAATGCTTTGGCAATATGTACCCATGTATGTCATGCCAATAAAGCACAATTGAATTGAATTGAGTGAGTGAGTGAGTGAGTGAGTGATTGAGTGAGTGAGTGAGTGTGTGAGTGAGTGATTGAGTGAGTGATTGAGTGAGTGATTGAGTGAGTGAGTGATTGAGTGATTGAGTGATTGAGTGAGTGATTGAGTGATTGAGTGAGTGAGTGAGTGAGTGAGTGAGTGATTGAGTGAGTGATTGAGTGAGTGAGTGAGTGAGTGAGTGAGTGATTGAGTGAGTGAGTGTGTGAGTGAGTGAGTGAGTGAGTGATTGAGTGAGTGAGTGAGTGAGTGATTGATTGAGTGAGTGATTGAGTGATTGAGTGATTGAGTGAGTGATTGTGTGAGTGAGTGAGTGAGTGAGTGAGTGAGTGAGTGAGTGAGTGAGTGAGTGATTGTGTGAGTGAGTGAGTGAGTGTTTGATTGATTGAGTGAGTGAGTGAGTGATTGAGTGAGTGAGTGATTGAGTGAGTGATTGAGTGAGTGAGTGAGTGATTGAGTGAGTGAGTGAGTGAGTGAGTGATTGAGTGAGTGAGTGAGTGAGTGAGTGATTGTGTGAGTGAGTGAGTGATTGAGTGAGTGATTGTGTGAGTGAGTGAGTGAGTGATTGATTGATTGATTGATTGATTGTGTGAGTGAGTGAGTGAGTGATTGTGTGAGTGATTGATTGAGTGAGTGATTGAGCGAGTGATTGTGTGAGTGAGTGATTGAGCGAGTGATTGAGTGAGTGAGTGAGCGAGTTATTGTGTGAGTGAGTGATTGATTGAGTGAGTGATTGTGTGAGTGAGTGAGCGAGTGATTGTGTGAGTGAGTGATTGAGCGAGTGATTGAGCGAGTGATTGAGCGAGTGATTGAGCGAGTGATTGTGTGAGCGAGTGATTGTGTGAGCGAGTGATTGAGCGAGTGATTGAGCGAGTGATTGTGTGAGTGAGTGATTGATTGAGTGAGTGATTGTGTGAGTGAGTGATTGAGCGATTGAGCGAGTGATTGTGTGAGTGAGTGATTGAGTGAGTGATTGAGTGAGTGATTGAGCGAGGGATTGAGCGAGTGATTGTGTGAGTGAGTGATTGATTGTGTGAGTGAGTGAGTGATTGTGTGAGTGAGTGATTGTGTGAGTGAGTGATTGAGCGATTGAGCGAGTGATTGTGTGAGTGAGTGATTGAGCGAGTGATTGAGCGAGTGATTGAGTGAGTGAGTGATTGAGCGAGTGATTGAGCGAGTGATTGTGTGAGTGAGTGAGTGATTGATTGAGTGAGTGATTGATTGTGTGAGTGAGTGAGTGATTGAGCGATTGAGCGAGATTGAGCGAGTGAGCGATTTAGTGAGTGAGTGAGTGAGTGATTGAGTGATTGATTGAGTGAGTGATTGATTGTGTGAGTGAGTGAGTGAGTGAGTGATTGTGTGAGTGAGTGATTGAGCGATTGAGCGAGCGAGCGAGATTGAGCGAGCGAGCTTGAGCGAGTGAGTGATTGAGTGAGTGTTTGAGTGAGTGATTGATTGAGTGAGTGATTGATTGTGTGAGTGAGTGAGTGAGTGATTGAGTGTGAGTGAGTGAGTGAGTGATTGAGCGATTGAGCAAGCGAGATTGAGCGAGTGAGTGAGTGAGTGAGTGAGTGAGTGAGTGAGCGATTGAGTGAGCGATTGAGTGAGCGATTGAGTGAGCGATTGAGTGAGCGATTGAGTGAGCGATTGAGTGAGCGATTGAGTGAGCGATTGAGTGAGCGATTGAGTGAGCGATTGAGTGAGCGATTGAGTGAGCGATTGAGTGAGCGATTGAGCGAGCGATTGAGTGAGCGAGCGAGTGAGCGAGTGAGGGATTGAGTGAGTGAGGGATTGAGTGAGTGAGTGAGGGACTGAGTGAGTGAGTGAGTGAGTGAGGGATTGATTGAGTGATTGAGTGATTGAGTGAGTGAGGGACTGAGCGAGTGAGTGAGGGACTGAGGGATTGATTGAGGGATTGATTGAGGGACTGAGGGAGTGAGTGAGTGAGTGAGTGAGTGATTGATTGAGTGATTGAGTGAGTGAGGGATTGATTGAGGGATTGAGGGAGTGATTGATTGAGTGAGTGAGTGAGCGAGTGATTGAGTGAGTAATTGATTGAGTGAGTGAGTGATTGAGTGAGTAATTGAGTGATTGTGTGAGTGATTGTGTGAGTGAGTGAGTGATTGTGTGAGTGAGTGAGTGATTGAGTGAGTGAGTGAGTGAGTGAGTGATTGAGTGAGTGAGTGAGTGATTGTGTGAGTGATTGTGTGAGTGATTGTGTGAGTGAGTGATTGTGTGAGTGAGTGAGTGATTGAGTGAGTGAGTGAGTGAGTGAGTGAGTGATTGAGTGAGTGAGTGAGTGATTGTGTGAGTGAGTGAGTGATTGAGTGAGTGATTGTGTGAGTGAGTGAGTGATTGATTGATTGATTGATTGATTGATTGTGTGAGTGAGTGATTGTGTGAGTGATTGATTGAGTGAGTGATTGAGCGAGTGATTGTGTGAGTGAGTGATTGAGCGAGTGATTGAGTGAGTGAGTGAGCGAGTGATTGTGTGAGTGAGTGATTGATTGAGTGAGTGATTGTGTGAGTGAGTGAGCGAGTGATTGTGTGAGTGAGTGAGCGAGTGATTGAGCGAGTGATTGAGCGAGTGATTGAGCGAGTGATTGTGTGAGCGAGTGATTGTGTGAGCGAGTGATTGAGCGAGTGATTGAGCGAGTGATTGTGTGAGTGAGTGATTGATTGAGTGAGTGATTGTGTGAGTGAGTGATTGAGCGATTGAGCGAGTGATTGTGTGAGTGAGTGATTGAGTGAGTGATTGAGTGAGTGATTGAGCGAGGGATTGAGCGAGTGATTGTGTGAGTGAGTGATTGATTGTGTGAGTGATTGATTGTGTGAGTGAGTGAGTGATTGTGTGAGTGAGTGATTGTGTGAGTGAGTGATTGAGCGATTGAGCGAGTGATTGTGTGAGTGAGTGATTGAGCGAGTGATTGAGCGAGTGATTGAGTGAGTGAGTGATTGAGCGAGTGATTGAGCGAGTGATTGTGTGAGTGAGTGAGTGAGTGATTGATTGAGTGAGTGATTGATTGTGTGAGTGTGTGAGTGAGTGATTGATTGAGTGAGTGATTGTGTGAGTGAGTGAGCGAGTGATTGTGTGAGTGAGTGAGCGAGTGATTGAGCGAGTGATTGAGCGAGTGATTGTGTGAGCGAGTGATTGAGCGAGTGATTGAGCGAGTGATTGAGCGAGTGATTGTGTGAGTGAGTGATTGATTGAGTGAGTGATTGTGTGAGTGAGTGATTGAGCGATTGAGCGAGTGATTGTGTGAGTGAGTGATTGAGTGAGTGATTGAGTGAGTGATTGAGCGAGGGATTGAGCGAGTGATTGTGTGAGTGAGTGATTGATTGTGTGAGTGATTGATTGTGTGAGTGAGTGAGTGATTGTGTGAGTGAGTGATTGTGTGAGTGAGTGATTGAGCGATTGAGCGAGTGATTGTGTGAGTGAGTGATTGAGCGAGTGATTGAGCGAGTGATTGAGTGAGTGAGTGATTGAGCGAGTGATTGAGCGAGTGATTGTGTGAGTGTGTGAGTGAGTGAGTGATTGAGCGATTGAGCGAGATTGAGCGAGTGAGCGATTTAGTGAGTGAGTGAGTGAGTGAGTGATTGAGTGATTGATTGAGTGAGTGATTGATTGTGTGAGTGAGTGAGTGAGTGAGTGAGTGAGTGATTGTGTGAGTGAGTGATTGAGTGATTGAGCGATTGAGCGAGCGAGCGAGATTGAGCGAGCGAGCTTGAGCGAGTGAGTGATTGAGTGAGTGTTTGAGTGAGTGATTGATTGAGTGAGTGATTGATTGTGTGAGTGAGTGAGTGATTGAGTGAGTGAGTGATTGAGTGAGTGAGTGATTGTGTGAGTGAGTGAGTGAGTGATTGAGTGTGAGTGAGTGAGTGAGTGATTGAGCGATTGAGCAAGCGAGATTGAGCGAGTGAGTGAGTGAGTGAGTGAGTGAGTGAGCGATTGAGTGAGCGATTGAGTGAGCGATTGAGTGAGCGATTGAGTGAGCGATTGAGCGAGCGAGCGAGTGAGCGAGTGAGTGATTGAGTGAGTGAGGGATTGAGTGAGTGAGTGAGGGACTGAGTGAGTGAGTGAGTGAGGGATTGATTGAGTGATTGAGTGAGTGAGGGACTGAGCGAGTGAGTGAGGGACTGAGGGATTGATTGAGGGATTGATTGAGGGACTGAGGGAGTGAGTGAGTGAGTGAGTGATTGATTGAGTGATTGAGTGAGTGAGGGATTGATTGAGGGATTGAGGGAGTGATTGATTGAGTGAGTGAGTGAGCGAGTGATTGATTGAGTGATTGAGTGAGTGAGTGAGTGAGTGATTGAGTGAGTAATTGAGTGATTGATTGAGTGAGTGAGTGATTGAGTGAGTAATTGAGTGATTGATTGAGTGATTGAGTGAGTGATTGAGTGAGTGATTGAGTGAGTGAGTGAGTGAGTGATTGAGTGAGTGAGTGAGTGAGTGAGTGAGTGATTGAGTGAGTGAGGGATTGATTGAGTGAGTGAGTGAGTGAGGGATTGATTGATTGAGTGAGTGAGTGAGTGAGCGAGTGATTGATTGAGTGATTGATTGAGTGAGTGATTGATTGATTGAGTGATTGATTGAGTGAGTGATTGAGTGAGTGAGTGAGTGAATGATTGAGTGAGCGATTGAGTGAGCGATTGAGTGAGCGAGTGAGTGAGCGATTGAGTGATTGATTGAGTGAGTGATTGAGTGAGTGAGTGAGTGAGTGATTGAGTGAGCGATTGAGTGAGCGATTGAGTGAGCGATTGAGTGATTGAGTGAGTGATTGAGTGAGTGATTGAGTGAGTGAGTGAGTGAGTGAGTGAGTGATTGAGTGAGTGAGTGAGTGATTGAGTGAGTGAGTGAGTGATTGATTGAGTGATTGATTGAGTGAGTGAGTGAGTGAGTGAGTGAGTGATTGAGTGAGCGATTGAGTGAGCGAGCGAGTGAGCGAGCGAGTGAGTGAGCAAGTGAGTGAGTGAGGGACTGAGTGAGTGATTGAGTGAGTGAGTGAGGGATTGATTGAGTGATTGAGTGATTGAGTGATTGAGTGAGTGAGTGAGTGAGTGAGGGACTGAGGGATTGAGCGAGTGAGTGAGTGAGTGAGTGAGTGAGTGAGTGAGGGACTGAGGGATTGATTGAGGGACTGAGGGAGTGAGTGAGTGAGTGAGTGAGTGAGTGATTGATTGAGTGATTGAGTGAGTGAGGGATTGATTGAGGGATTGAGGGAGTGATTGATTGAGTGATTGAGTGAGTGAGGGATTGATTGAGTGATTGAGGGAGTGATTGAGGGAGTGATTGAGTGAGTGAGTGAGTGATTGAGTGAGTGATTGAGTGAGTGAGTGATTGATTGAGTGATTGATTGAGTGAGTGATTGAGTGAGTGATTGAGTGAGTGAGTGAGCGATTGAGTGAGCGATTGAGTGAGCGATTGAGTGAGCGATTGAGTGAGCGATTGAGTGAGCGAGTGAGTGAGCGAGTGAGTGAGCGAGTGAGTGATTGAGTGAGTGAGGGATTGAGTGAGTGAGTGAGGGACTGAGTGAGTGATTGAGTGAGGGATTGATTGAGTGAGTGAGTGAGTGAGGGACTGAGGGATTGATTGAGGGATTGATTGAGGGACTGAGGGAGTGAGTGAGTGAGTGAGTGAGTGAGTGAGTGATTGATTGAGTGAGGGAGGGATTGATTGAGGGATTGAGGGAGTGATTGATTGAGTGAGTGAGTGAGTGAGCGAGTGAGTGATTGAGTGAGTGAGTGATTGAGTGAGTAATTGAGTGATTGATTGAGTGAGCGAGTGAGTGAGTGAGTGAGTGATTGAGTGAGTGATTGAGTGAGTGAGTGAGTGAGTGATTGAGTGAGTGAGGGATTGATTGAGTGAGTGAGTGAGTGAGTGAGCGAGTGATTGATTGAGTGATTGATTGAGTGAGTGAGTGATTGATTGAGTGATTGATTGAGTGAGTGATTGAGTGAGTGAGTGTGTGATTGAGTGATTGATTGAGTGATTGATTGAGTGATTGATTGATTGATTGAGTGAGTGATTGAGTGATTGAGTGATTGATTGAGTGATTGATTGAGTGAGTGATTGAGTGAGTGAGTGATTGATTGAGTGATTGATTGAGTGATTGATTGATTGATTGAGTGAGTGATTGAGTGATTGAGTGATTGATTGAGTGATTGATTGAGTGATTGATTGAGTGAGTGATTGAGTGAGTGAGTGTGTGATTGAGTGATTGAGTGATTGATTGAGTGATTGATTGAGTGAGTGATTGATTGATTGAGTGAGTGATTGAGTGTTTGAGTGATTGATTGAGTGATTGATTGAGTGATTGATTGAGTGAGTGATTGAGTGAGTGAGTGTGTGATTGAGTGATTGAGTGATTGATTGAGTGATTGATTGAGTGAGTGATTGAGTGATTGATTGATTGAGTGAGTGATTTATTGAGTGATTGATTGAGTGATTGATTGAGTGATTGATTGAGTGAGTGAGTGAGTGTGTGATTGAGTGATTGAGTGATTGAGTGATTGATTGAGTGATTGAGTGATTGATTGAGTGATTGAGTGAGTGATTGAGTGAGTGATTGATTGAGTGATTGAGTGAGTGATTGAGTGAGTGATTGAGTGATTGAGCGAGTGAGCGAGTGAGTGATTGAGTGATTGAGTGATTGAGTGAGTGAGTGAGTGAGTGAGTGATTGAGTGAGTGATTGAGTGATTGAGTGAGTGATTGATTGATTGAGTGAGTGATTGAGTGATTGAGTGAGTGATTGAGTGAGTGATTGAGTGAGTGATTGAGGGAGTGAGTGAGTGAGTGAGTGAGTGAGTGAGTGAGTGAGTGAGTGAGTGAGTGAGTGAGTGAGTGAGTGAGTGAGGGAGGGATTGATTGATTGATTGATTGATTGACAGGTTAAGAATCTGCAGATGTTCAGCGGGAACCCCAGAGATCTGCCGCCTCCTGACGCCTTCCTACACCGGCTCATCCATTTACCCAGGTACAGTACAGACAGCAGCCGTGATCCGGTCTTGTCCAGATCTTCTTCAGGTACAGTACAGACAGCATCCGTGACCCGGTCTGGTCCAGATCGAGCTGGTTCTTCTTTGTGTGTGCAGGTATGAGCTGCGTCTCAAGGCTCTGCTGCTGAAGGAAGAGTTTTTCCCTTCATACACAGTCATGAAACACGACATCGCCCTCGTCCTGACCGCCATTAACGGTGATCAACATCTCTGTTCTTATTTCTAAATGCTGTGCTGAGAGGGTTATTAATATGAAACCCTTGTGTTGTGTAGAGCTGTTGACCTGCGAGGAGCTTCACAATGTCCTTCATTTAGTGCTGCAGTCTGGAAACACGATGAATGCTGTAAGTCCTCAACACATTCACACTCATAATAACCAAACACAAGCTTCTCATTAAGAATACATCAGTGTACATTCACATTCATGCCTTCAGAATCCAAAAAGATTTACTTTACATTTTATATACATTTGGTCAGTTTGTGTCTGAAGTGCAGGAATGCTACAAGCACAATTACATCAAAGGTAAAACATGAACAAGTTAAAATTCTGGGTATGATCGTTACGTTCTGGTCAAATTGACCCTAATCGGATTCAGTTTAATTCCCAAAAAATCCCATGAAGATCAAACACAGAATCCGGTAACATCAGTAAACCTCAACATTAATGCTTCACACATTACAAAAAATAAACGTAAGAACATATTTAAAACTTTATTTATTTATCTATCTATCCATATGTCTGTCTAGCCGTCCGTCTGTCTCTCTGTCTGTCTCTCTATCGGTCTGTCTCTCTATCCATCTGTCTGTCTATCCGTCTGTCTGTGTATCCGTCTGTCTATCGGTCTGTCTGTTTGTCTGTCTCTCTATCCGTCTGTCTCTCTATCCGTCTGTCTGTCTATCCATCTGTCTCTCTGTCTGTCTCTCTATCTTTCTGTCTGTCTATCCATACGTCTGTCTCTCTATCCGTCTGTCTGTCTATCCGTCTGTCTGTGTATCCGTCTGTCTATCGGTCTGTCTGTTTGTCTGTCTCTCTATCCGTCTGTCTCTCTATCCGTCTGTCTGTCTATCCATCTGTCTCTCTGTCTGTCTCTCTATCTTTCTGTCTGTCTATCCATACGTCTGTCTCTCTATCCGTCTGTCTGTCTATCCGTCTGTCTCTCTATTCATCTGTCTCTCTATCCGTCTGTCTCTCTATCCATCTGTCTGTCTCTCTGTCTGTCTCTCTGTCTGTCTCTCTGTCTGTCTCTCTGTCTGTCTGTCTCTCTGTCTGTCTGTCTCTCTGTCCGTCTGTCTCTCTGTCTGTCTCTCTGTCTGTCTGTCTCTCTGTCTGTCTGTCTCTCTGTCTGTCTCTCTGTCTGTCTCTCTGTCTGTCTCTCTGTCTGTCTGTCTCTCTGTCTGTCTGTCTCTCTGTCCGTCTGTCTCTCTGTCTGTCTGTCTCTCCATCTGTCTGTCCGTCTGTCTCTGTCTGTCTCTCCATCTGTCTGTCTTTTTTTGAAAATCTTTTCAAAAGTCTTAACCAACAGACTGAAGAACTGTATAGAAACTGTCATTCACAATGATCAGTCTTACTGTATTCCTAATCGACCTATCTTTGACAATCTTTTTTTGGTTAGAGACATCATTTCAGTGGCAAAAAGACAACTTGGACGTTGGTCTTCTCTCTCTGGACCAAGAAAAAGCCTTTGACAGAGTGGACCACTCTTATTTATTTAAGACTCTTGAGGCTTTTGGCTTTGGTCATCGTTTTGTGTCTTTTATTAAGCTCATGGACAATAATATTCATAGCATGTTAGGAGTAAATGGAACACTAACAAGACCCTTTTCAGTGACAAGAGGAATAAGACAAGGGTGTCCTCTATCGGGTTTACTCTATGCTTTTTCTATTGAGCCTTTTTTAAATCTGTTAAGAACCAGATTATGTGGTATTGGAGTTCCTAGCTGCCCAAAAATTCCCCAAGTAAAACTTTTAGCATATGATGTAACTCTGATAATTAGAAATTCAAATGATATTGACAATATTAGTTCATGTTTGAATATTTTTCAGAAAGCTACCTCTGCACGCTTAAATTGGGAAAAATGTGCTTCTTTGTTGATGGGGGATTGGCATATTTCAGGACCTCCTAATTTGCCAAATCATTGTAAATGGACACAAGATGGTCTAAAAGTGCTAGGTATTTATTTTGGGACTGAGCAGTATATGGAGAAGAACTGGGAAGGAGTGGTTGGCCGGGTTATCGGTAAAATTCAAAAGTGGAAGTGGATTCTCCCACAGTTGTCATATAGAGGGAGATGCCTGGTAATGAATAATCTGGCCGCTTCAATGCTGTGGCATAAGGTCACAGTGTTAGATCCCCTAAAGATTTGCTCTTAAAGGTTCAAAAGGCATTTGTTGATTTCTTTTGGAATGGCCATCACTGGCTTCCTCCTGGAGTGCTTTATCTTCCCGAGGCAGAGCGAGGTCAAGGCCTTATACATGTTCAATCCAAAATTGCAGCAATGAGAATAGAAACATTGCAGAAACTGTTGTGTTGCTCTGATGGTATGCCATGGATTGATTATTGTTTGCACATTCTTAAAGATCTTGGAGGAACAGACCTTGACAAAGAGCTATTCTTAATTGAGAAGCCTTGTTTTAAAAATGTGAATTGTTCTCTTTTTAAGTTCTATGAATCCATTTTTCAATCATGGAGTTTGTTGAAGTTTTCAAGAGTGGGTGATGAAAATTATGGAGGTGCAGAACCTTTATTTTTTAAAATACAGCCCCCAGTATCTGATTCTGTAATTGAGATGTTTTCAAATGCGGGAATAACTAGTTCTAGATCTGCTCGATGTGCCAAGCGGTCAGTGGCGAACCGATCAGTCACTTGCTGATCAGGTTGGGTTAAGGTCAGTGAGAATAGTGGAAGGGGTACTTAAGAACTTCAAGGCTTGTTTCCCCCCAGAATTCACATTATTTGTAGATTCTGTTTTAAATAATGGCCTGTTTTCAAAGCCTTTTCCAACATTAAAAGTTGTTCCAAAGAATTTGGATATTAAAGAGAACACAAAGGTTCTTTTGTTAAAGGGGTTTGAATATTTGGATTTCCAAAGTATGGGGAAGAAAATGATTTATCATGTTTGTGTTAAATCGGCACACTTTGGACAGTTGAAGGAAAGGATAGATACAAAATGGAGGACGTATCTTTCCGTGCCCAGAGATGTGAATCCCTCATGGAGGCTGTTGTACAAGCCTCCTATTCCAAAAAGATGTGGAGCTCTAGAGTGGAGAATACTTCACGGTGTGCTGGCTACAAACAATTTTGTGTCCAAATTTAACGAAGTTGTTTTACCTGAATGTTCGTTCTGTAAGACTTCAGATACTGTATTTCACCTATTTTGTGAATGTTCAAGGCTGGTTCCACTTTTTGTACTTTTGGAAAAACTAATTGTGAAATCTTTTACAAACACCCTTTTTATTTTTGGTTGTAAGTATAAACAGTCATGGCGCGAACAGTGTGTGCGTGCCAATTTTTTAATTGGTCAAGCCAAGGTAGCAATCCTGAAAACACATCAGTGTAAAAATGCTGGGCAAGATGTTGATTTGTTGACTTTGTTTAAATCATTGGTTGAATTTAGGATTGCCGTTGAGTTTGCATACTACAAACAAACTGATAATGTACCTTTTTTTACAATGAGGTGGGGTGTGAGAGATACTTTGGTGACAGTTAGTGAGTTTGGGTTTACCAAACTAAATAAAATTACCAATTAATCTTGTGTGTTTTTGTTTATTTTGTTTTTAATTTATTTATTTGTTTTTTTGTTTTTTGTGCGTTTTGTATGCTAGCCCTGTGATGTTCTGGAAAATGTCTCTCTATCTGTCTCTCAGGGTGGCTCTGCTGGTAATGCTGTGGGCTTCAGGCTCTCCTCTCTGCTGTCACTGGCCGATACTAAAGCAAACAAACCTGGAATGAATCTGCTGCACTTTGTCGCTCTGGTAAGCGTGTCGGCCTGATCCGGTTTATAATGCGACACAACACACACACGCGTGTTCTTTATGGTCAGAGAGTGTCTCACTGAAACATCACATCTTGCAGGAGGCTCAGAAGAAAGATCTGCTCGTGTTTCCAGAGAAACTCCTGCACGTTCAGCAGGCGGCTCGGTGAGAAGCAACCAATAAGACCATACAGACTCAGATAGATTCTACTGTACGAACCTGTGTGTGTGTGTGTGTGTGTGTGTGTAGAGTGTGTGTTGACAGCATCCATGAAGAGTTTCATTCTCTGAGCCGAAGTGTGGACCATTTAGAGCAGCACCTCCACACAGAGGACGAGCTCCTGACGCAGCTACAGTCCTTCCTAAAGGTGACCTCTGACCCTTTACTGCCTGACCGCTTCCTCTGACTGTGTTCACCATAGATATACATAATAAAGGCTAGATGTCTCGTCCGCACTGCTGGCCAATGGAGGTCGACATCCGCACCTGGCGGCCATTTTGTCACACTCCGCTCGCTCACTCATTGTGTTTTAATGGTGCTTGCACTTTTTAAATAACCATAACTTGCTCAATTTCCTACCGATTTTCAAACTGTTTGGTTTGTTATAAACGTCAGAGATGTAGTTATGACGCTGCATACTTATGAATAATTATTTGTTCAAGCATCCAGAACTATAGCCACGTTAATAACGTTTGTAAGAAACCAAACCATTTGTAAATCCG
The DNA here is from genome assembly GCA_023566225.1 of Romanogobio albipinnatus. Lineage (NCBI taxonomy): Eukaryota > Metazoa > Chordata > Actinopteri > Cypriniformes > Gobionidae > Romanogobio > Romanogobio albipinnatus. The sequence goes on from CM042248.1 coordinate 54,408,123, forward strand.
TCCAGATTTCAGGGAGATAAGAGTATTTGTGTTCAGATCACTCGCCTTACATCAGGATCGATTGAAAGCTTGCCTGTGACAAGATGGCCGCCGCTGATGACGTTAGAGACTCCGCCGTAAGACATCTAGCCTTTATTATGTATATCTATGGTGTTCACCTCTGACCGTGTGTTCCAGAGCGCGGCGGAGGCTCTGGAGGATTTGAGGATCAGGATGGAGGAGCTTCAGAGGGAAGGAGACGCTCTGATCGGTTTCCTCTGCGAAGATAAAGACGTCCAATAGTGAAGCAGACATGGAGGAGGCGTTAAAGAGGGAGGGGCTTCTGGAGCTGCTGATGACGAGCCCTCACAGATCGCCGCTGTGCTTCGGCAGTGCTCGTCGCTCACGGCGACGCAAGAGCGTGACCTCTGACCCCTGCGGAGCAGATTCACTCCCTCCCATACACTCGCTCGCCATCACACACAGCATAACGGAGGAGCCAAAGATACAAAACCTTTCCATAGAGGAATCGCCGAACAACGACCAAGAATCAGAAATACAGTTCAGAGATACACAGTTCAGAAATACAGAAGTGACCCCAAATGTGACCTTTGACCCATCACAGGTGAAATCAGAGGACCATCGTAAAGCTACAGATACAAAAACCAGCGCTGGAGCAACACAATCGAGCAGCAAACGACACGTTGGCTCTAAAAACAGACCTTCCCCCTCCACTAAACCATCATCATCATCATGTTTGAGGAAGGTTGTTCCCCTCAGGACGCAGATTCCCGCCCTCAACAACAGCAAGAAGACGCCAGCGGTTCAGCCGCCGCAGGAGAAGATGTGCCGCGCTACGCTGGACCACCGCAGCCCTCGAACCTCTTCCACGATCAAACCTCCCAGCTTTGCTCGCAACACCGTGGCGTCCGCAACACACACCGCCATCGCCCCCCAGCCTCCACTTGCACAGACTCCTGCTGGCCGTCTGAGGAAGAGCAGCGCCGCCCTCTCTGAGAACTCGCTGCTCATTCGGGGGTCACGTGATAAAACTGTCAAACCCGTCTGGAGGTAGAGAGAGGGGTGATAGTCTAGCTTACTATTATTAACCCTCTCGAGTCGGTGGTCGTGCTGGCGCGATCGGCTCACTTTTTTTCTTATGAGTGCCAAAGAGACTCAAATAACTGCAAGTGTTATGCATCATTTTAATCTGTTAAGTTTCTATTTTTTTGTGTACAGTCACAATAAAAACTAAATGTTTTGCTTTTTGCAAAATAAAGAAAACAAACATGATGCGCGATCAGCAGCCTCTCTCTCAAAGACGTTCATTCAGATAGTCTTCAGAAAAGGACCTCTAGCTTAGTGAATACTTGTCTCACAAACATGACACATATGTCTAAAGAAACGCTGAAATGTCAGGTTTTAAACACTGTAAACCAAATCGAAAACAAATATTCTGTGTTTATGTAATCTGTTTGAAAAGAGAGAGATGTCAGTCGTTCACAACCCTCTTCATTATCCGGTATTGCGGCCACGCCCACGGAGCATGCGCTCTATTGAGATTCAAATACTGAGGCGATCCCCACATCAACGCCCACACTCAAATAAACACATCTAGTGAAGCGCTGTAACGTTCATCTACATCGTTTTGAGAAGCGTTGAGGAATAATTAACCTCATGAAAAGCTGTTCATTTCTTAGAGCAACGGATTCAGCCACTGATTGTGAGGTAGGCTACGTTTATTCTGTTAGCATCTGTGAATATCAAACGCAAAAAGAAAGTTTAAATATGACTCCTGCTGCAACATAAAATGTCATAGAAGCAAGATTTATCTGGCCTGTTTTGGACAGATTATGACGTGTTTATTGTAAAATAGCCTAGTGTCACATCAATAAAGCTTTTATTCACAAATGCCTGCTCAGATGCTATAAATATAGTACCAGTCAAACGTATTTTGCTTCATATTGATGTTTAAATATTATAGCCTAATGGGTTTTTTAAATTTAATATCAAGGTTTGTCAGAAATGATTCTGGAGTTATGTTTTTTAGAAAGTGGTTTTTGTTTTGTTTTGTAGAAAGTGAATAGCTTTCTTTAAAGTGAAATTAGTTTTGTTTTAAATTGTTTCTTAATTTTAATTATTAATTTTTTTAGCATGAGACTACTTTCAAAAACATAAAAAATAGTACAAAAAAGGTTTTTCTTCTTAGCAATTTTTGTCTTGTTTCTAGTCTAAATATTTAAACATTCTTAAATCAAGATGCATTTACTAGATAAGTACAATATATGTCCTGTTGTTCTCAGTCACACACCTGAAGCTCATTCATTATGCAGCTCATTATGCGGGTGATTATGTTCTTTTGTCCTCTCCGGTGATACTCATTATTATTCATTAGATATCACGCCTCCTCGCATACGAGCTTTGTGAAGAAAAACTGTCTTACAAATGTTAAATCAGTGTATTGTTTTATGTGAATGAGTAGGCTCAACGATTCTCATATCAGTTTGAAGCAAAAACTCTAGGCAAATACACCCTGGAGTCAAACGTCTTGTGGACACAGATCTATTGTGTGTTCTGAGGCCTTAATTTTAAAACTATTTTTTTGTTTTTTCAAAAACCATGCATAAACATTATTCTCTCAAAAATACAAGCATGTACACACATGTTGCTCACATATTATGGTAGCCCAGTTTGTGCTGAATACAGTGTAATTACACTTTTGCCATTAATGTGTTTATAAGCAACTGAAAAATGCACAAATGTCAGAGCATGTCAAAACTTCTAAAGGGCCCCAAAACAGCTCAGACTCATAGAGGTTAATTGATATACACTGAACAAAATTATAAACGCTTTTGTTGTTGCCCACATTTTTCATGAGCTCAAAGATCTAAGACTTTTTCTATGTACACAAATCTGTCTAAATGTGTGTTAGTGAGCACTTCTCCTTTGCTGAGATAATCCATCCAGGTGAGGCATATCAAGATGTTGATTAGACAGCAGGATTATTGCTTTAGCTAGCTTGTAGTCTCAATATATGTTTAGCTCAAATTGAGTAAAGAGAGTTTTTTACATCTCACCAGACTGTCCGACCTCCTCACTCACTTTCTTCCAAGCAAGATCCTCTTTATTCCTGTTTCTATAAAGTATGAAGATGTATCGTACAGCTCCGGGTATCCACATATGAGTTTGACCTCATTGTTGTCGCTACTAGAGCAAGCTCCTGATTGGTTAACGAGGTGCAAATATCCGCCAAAGTTCGATTTTTCGCAGAATGTCTATTTGCGTCTTTGCATTGACTTAACATGTAAATCACTCGCGGTTAAGGCTTCATTCACGTCTGGAGTCAACACACCATTAGCCTGGTCACAATAAAAGGCCAATAATAATACTAAGTACTGCAGAAACATCCACATATCTTTTATTTGTTCAGCATTTTTTGTATCACAACTGGACAACATGACAAGCTACATCAAAGTGTACCAGGAAAAACTGCATAAAATAAGAATCAAGAATAAAAGAGCTGTTTGTGTTCTGATGTACAGTAAGAATTTGAAACTCATTAAATACACTGTTAATATGCTGAGTGATGTGTGTTGTTGGTCAGATGGAGGACGCGTGGGCTTTGCAGACGTAGCGATAGCGTCGAGAGCAGTGGTCGTCGTTATACCGCCCGTCGTGGTGCAAGTGAGCACAGTCTTCCCCACCGCCCAAACCATGATTCTGCCAGTTATCAGGCTGACCGGGCATCCATTCACTGCACACACACATACACACAAATATGACAAACGGCAGATTGTAGATGAGGCTCCTACGGTGGCCCAGTAGTGCACAACACAACCAAATCCAGCAACAACACAACTGAAATGCACCCGACCACTAGGGGGCTCTCAGAGCACGGTAAAGTTCGTTTTCCTTGCCACTGTTCTAGATTCAACATTGTTGTGGCCTGATTTCGTTGTGTCGTGGCTTGATTTCGTTGTGTTGTGGCCTGATTTTGTTGTGTCGTGGCTTGATTCCGTTGTGTCGTGGCTTGATTTCGTTGTGTCATGGCTTGATTTCGTTGTGTTGTGGCCTGATTTTGTTGTGTCGTGGCTTGATTCCGTTGTGTCGTGGCTTGATTTCGTTGTGTCGTGGCTTGATTTCGTTGTGTTGTGGCCTGATTTTGTTGTGTTGTGGCTTGATTGCGTTGTGTTGTGGCTTGATTTTGTTGTGTCGTGGCTTGATTTCGTTGTGTTGTGGCTTGATTTCGTTGTGTCGTGGCTTAATTTTGTTGTGTTGTGGCTTAATGTAGTTGTGTCGTGGCTTAATTTTGTTGTGTCATGGCTTGATTTCATTGTGTCGTGGCTTGATTTCGTTGTGTTGTGGCTTGATTTCGTTGTGTCGTGGCTAAATGTTGTTGTGTAGTGGCTTGATTTCGTTGTGGTGTGGCTTGATTTCGTTGTGGTGTGGCTTGATTTCGTTGTGTCGTGGCTTGATTTTGTTGTGTTGTGGCTTGATTTTGTTGTGTCGTGGCTTAAATTTGTTGTGTTGTGACTTGATTTCGTGATTTCGTTGTGTTGTGGCTTGATTTTGTTGTGTTGTGACTTGATTTCGTGATTTCGTTGTGTTGTGGCTTGATTTTGTTGTGTTGTGACTTGATTTCGTTGTGTCGTGGCTTGATTTTGTTGTGTTGTGGCTTGATTTTGTTGTGTCGTGGCTTGATTTCGTTGTGTCGTGGCTTGATTTTGTTGTGTTGTGGCTTGATTTCGTTGTGTCCTGGCTAAATGTTGTTGTGTAGTGGCTTGATTTCGTTGTGGTGTGGCTTGATTTCGTTGTGTCGTGGCTTGATTTCATTGGGGTGTGGCTTGATTTTGTTGTGGTGTGGCTTGGTTTCGTTGTGTCGTGGCTTGATTTCATTGTGTCGTGGCTTGATTTCGTTGTGGTGTGGCTTGATTTTTGTTGTCGTGGCTTGATTTCGTTGAGGTGTGGCTTGATTTTGTTGTGTCGTGGCTTGATTTTGTTGTGTTGTGGCTTGATTTCGTTGTGTCGTGGCTACATTTTTTTGTGTTGTGGCTTGATTTCGTTGTGTCGTGGCTTGATTTCGTTGTGTCGTGGCTTGATTTTGTTGTGTTGTGACTTGATTTCTTGATTTCGTTGTGTTGTGGCTTGATTTCGTTGTGTTGTGACTTGATTTCGTTGTGTTGTGGCTTGATTTCGTTGTGTTGTGACTTGATTTCGTTGTGTCGTGGCTTGATTTTTTTGTGTTGTGGCTTGATTTCGTTGTGTCGTGGCTAAATTTTTTTGTGTTGTGGCTTGATTTCGTTGTGTCGTGGCTAAAATGTTTTGTGTTGTGGCTTGATTTTGTTGTGTTGTGGCTTGATTTCGTTGTGTCGTGGCAAAAAATTTTTGTGTTGTGGCTTGATTTCGTTGTGTCGTGGCTAAAATGTTTTGTGTTGTGGCTTGATTTTGTTGTGTTGTGGCTTGATTTTGTTGTGTCCTGGCTTAAATTTGTTGTGTTGTGACTTGATTTCATGATTTCGTTGTGTTGTGGCTTGATTTCGTTGTGTTGTGACTTGATTTCGTGATTTCGTTGTGTTGTGGCTTGATTTCGTTGTGTTGTGGCTTGATTTCGTTGTGTCGTGGCTTGATTTTGTTGTGTTGTGACTTGATTTCGTTGTGTTGTGACTTGATTTCGTTGTGGTGTGGCTTGATTTCGTTGTGTTGTGGCTTGATTTCGATGTGGTGTGGCTTGATTTTGTGTCGTGGCTTGATTTCGTTGTGTTGTGGCTTGATTTCGTTGTGTCGTGGCTTGATTTTGTTGTGTTGTGACTTGATTTCGTGAAATTTGTTGTGTCGTGGCTTGATTTCGTTGTGTTGTGGCTTGATTTCGTTGTGTCGTGGCTTGATTTTGTTGTGTTGTGACTTGATTTCGTTGTGTTGTGACTTGATTTCGTTGTGGTGTGGCTTGATTTCGTTGTGTTGTGGCTTGATTTTGTGTTGTGGCTTGATTTTGTTGTGTTGTGGCTTGATTTCGTTGTGTCGTGGCTTGATTTTGTTGTGTTGTGACTTGATTTCGTGAAATTTGTTGTGTTGTGGCTTGATCTCGTTGTGTCGTGGCTTAAATTTGTTGTGTTGTGGCTTGATTTCGTTGTGTCGTGGCTTGATTTCGTTGTGTCGTGGCTTGATTTCGTTGTCGTGACTTGATTTCGTTGTGTTGTGGCTTGATTTTCTTGTGTTGTGTCTTGATTTCGTTGTATTGTGGGTTGATTTCGTTATTTCGTTGTGTTGTGGCTTAATTTTGTTGTGTTGTGGCCTGATTTCGTTATTTTGTTGTGGCTTGATTTTGTTGTGTTGTGACTTGATTTCATGATTTAGTTGTGTTGTGGCTTGAGTTCGTTGTGTTGTGACTTGATTTTGTGATTTCGTTGTGTTGTGGCTTGATTTCATTGTGTTGTGGCTTGATTTCATTGTGTTGTGGCTTGATTTCGTTGTGTCGTGGCTTGATTTTGTTGTGTCGTGACTTGATTTCGTTGTGTCGTGGTTTGATTTCGTTGTGGTGTGGCTTGATTTCGTTGTGTCGTGGCTTGATTTTGTTGTGTCGTGGCTTGATTTTGTTGTGTTGTGGCTTGATTTCGTTGTGTCGTGGCTTGTTTTTGTTGTGTTGTGACTTGATTTCGTGATTTTGTTGTGTTGTGGCTTGATTTCGTTGTGTTGTGACTTGATTTCGTGATTTTGTTGTGTTGTGGTTTGATTTCGTTGTGTTGTGACTTGATTTCGTTGTGGTGTGGCTTGATTTCGTTGTGTTGTGGCTTGATTTCGTTGTGGTGTGGCTTGATTTCGTTGTGGTGTGGCTTGATTTCGTTGTGTCATGGCTTGATTTCATTGTGTCATGGCTTGATTTCGTTGTGTTGTGGCTTGATTTCGTTATGTCGTGGCTTGATTTCGTTGGGGTGCGGCTTGATTTTGTTGTGTCGTGGCTTGATTTCGTTGTGGTGTGGCTTGATTTCGTTGTGTTGTGGCTTGATTTCGTTGTGTTGTGGCTTGATTTCGTTGTGACTTGATTTCGTGATTTCGTTGTGTTGTGACTTGATTTTGTTGTGTTGTGACTTGATTTTGTGATTTTGTTGTGTTGTGACTTGATTTCGTGATTTCGTTGTGTTGTGACTTGATTTTGTGATTTCGTTGTGTTGTGGCTTGATTTCGTTGTGGTGTGGCTTGATTTTGTTGTGTCGTGGCTTGATTTTATTGTGTTGTGGCTTGATTTCATTGTGTTTTGGCTTGATTTTGTTGCGTTGTGGCTTGATTTTGTTGTGCCGTGGCTTGATTTCGTTGTGTTGTGACTTGATTTCGTGATTTTGTTGTGTTGTGGCTTGATTTCGTTGTGTTGTGACTTGATTTCGGGATTTTGTTGTGTTGTGGCTTGATTTCGTTGTGTTGTGACTTGATTTCGTGATTTCGTTGTGTTGTGGCTTGATTTCGTTGTGGTGTGGCTTGATTTCATTGTGTTGTGGCTTGATTTTGTTGTGTTAAGGTTGATTTGGTTGCGTTGTGGCTTGATTTCGTTGTGTCGTGGCTTGATTTCGTTGTGTTGTGGCTTCATTTCATTGTGTTGTGGCTTGATTTTGATGCGTCGTGGCTTGATTTCGTGATTTCGTTGTGTTGTGGCTTAATTTCGTTGTGTTGTGACTTGATTTCGTGATTTCTTTGTGTCGTGGCTTGATTTCGCTGTGTCGTGGCTTGATTTCGTGATTTCGTTGTGTCGTGGCTTTATTTCGTTGTGTTGTGACTTGATTTCATGATTTCGTTGTGTTGTGGCTTGATTTCGCTGTGTCGTGGCTTGATTTCGTGATTTCGTTGTGTTGTGGCTTTATTTCGTTGTGTTGTGACTTGATTTCGTGATTTCGTTGTGTTGTGGCTTGATTTCGCTGTGTCGTGGCTTGATTTCGTGATTTCGTTGTGTTGTGGCTTGATTTCGTTGTGTCATGGCTTGATTTCGTGATTTCGTTGTGTTGTGGCTTGATTTCGTTGTGTCATGGCTTGATTTCATTGCACACTCACCTCCTGACGTGCACATACGGCGTCTTGTCCAGCCATTCCCACTCGCCGGTGCGGCCGTCAGTCAGACCCAACCAGTAGAACAGAGGCCTGGTCTTACTCACCACGAAGCTCTGAACACACACACACACACACACACACTTCTGATTACGGAGGTTCACTAAAGATGTCAGGTGTAGGTGTACAGTAGCGATCCGCTCTGACCTTCTCCTGTTTGCTGTTTAGGATGAGTAACTGTGCTCTCTTCTTCTCACACTCGTCTCTGGCCGTGTCCCATGGCATCCCGTCTTCAGAGAAGAAATAACATTGTGTGGAAAAGAGAAGCCATCCAACAGGACAGCACAGCTCCTGCGTGTCTAAACACACACACACACACACACACACACACACACACACACACACACACACACACACACACACACACACACACACACACACACACACACACACACACACACACACGTCAGTCGTCAGAGACAGTGAGAACACCAGCACAAAGCACTACAGCTTCACTTACTGTTGTTTATGTACTTCTCAACGTGGCATTTTAGCTCCGAAACTTTGTCATGAAGATCCTGTGCTGAATCAGACACTGCACACACACACACACACACACACTGTTAAGATCTGCAGTGGAGGTCAGTTCGTTTCTAGTTTTTTGTGTGTGTGTGTGTGTGTGTGTGTGTGTGTGTGTGGTACTCACTATCATTCATCGTACTCTGCATAATCTCCTGCTCAAACTCCAGATTGGTGAGATCCAAGCGCATTTTATGTCCTGAACACACACACATCACACAGAGAAGTTTACGTAACGCATGAAACATCATTCACTGCACGTTTTACTTCTAAACTGTGCAACAAATGAGTTTAAGGTGTAGGGTGTAGTGTAATAATTTCCTTCTTGCTAAAGGTCCTGAGACTGATATTACCGTATTCCTGCAGCGCGTTTGCTCTGCTGATGATGCTCAGGAGCCGCTCTGTCAGATTCTTCACGTTTGTCTCTGTCGTCGAGAACTTCCGGTCAAACTTCACGTCTAACAACACACGTGTGAAGAAATTAAACGTCATTGTTTTTAATATCGGTCTGCAGTGGTCAGTCTCTAAGTTAAGGCTGGTTCTGATAGAAAGGTGTCAGAAGGTGTGAGGGCACCGCCACCTTGTGTTCAAAAGTTATAACAAAATGTTTAGGTCATAGGTCCCTTTTACTGGTAACATAAGATTGAAATTATCAGTCCCCACTACAGAACTTGAACTTTCTCACACAGTAATTATAATTTCGAACAGTTTTTTGTTTTTTTAGGTTTGCAGAAAAACGCTATATTAACGTCTTTTAATCATATTTATTTTACATATGTGATATGTTCTCTCGCGACGCATAGGCGGCATGGAAGACGGATGAATGGACGTAATCACAACAAACCATGTCTTGGTTTGAACTATTGTTTATCAATAGAAATATTAAGAGGACATAAATGGAGGATTAAATAAAATTGTTGTTATCCGTTAATATGTAAGATTCGTATCGCAGATTTCACGTTAAGCTCCCAAATAACAATTCCTTCAACATAACGCACGTTTTTACGTAAACGTTTTTTAAATACAAGTCATACCCTTACGAAAATGAACCATGGTTTTACTACAAATAAAACCAAAAAACCATGGTTATTGTAGTTAAACCATGGTAACCACAAATTAACCATGGTTTTCCCACTCTAACCATAGTTTAACCATGGTGTTTGTGGTAAAACTGTGGTTATATAAATGGTAATCAATTAGCCAAAAAAACATGGTTACTACACTTTTAATATAATTAAACCATGGTTATTTTTCGTAAGGGTATTAAAAAAATAAATAACAATAACGTGACCAACTAATAGAATATTACATTCATTTCTTACCACTGAATTAGCGGGTCATGTTCATCTCTTTCGGTCAATAAACAATATATTGTTTATAATAACCTCATGTTCTCTTCAATTAGACGTGTCAAATCTCTCTGAACACTATTTACTCCCGATTAATTATAAGGAATTACCCTTACGAAAAATAACCATGGTTTTATTATAGTAAGTGTAGTAGTACTAATCATTGGTTGTTTGGCTGATTTATTAGCTACCATTTATATAACCACAGTTTTACCACAAATAATATCAAAAACATGGTGGTTACCGTGGTTTAGCTATAATGTAATGTTTTTTTGTAGCAAAACCATTAATTTTCGTAAGGGTATTTAATAAAGAGGTCGATAAACTGAGTCAGTCAGCAAAACGAAACGACCGTTATATTTTAAATTACGCGAATGCGCGGCATTCTGAGGAGAAGAAGCGCGTGCAGGATCAGATCAGGGGCGCGCAGTAGAGAACGTTACAAACCCGACGTATTTATGATTTTTATATACTTAATATTTGTAGCTATAAAGTTGGATTTTATCATGTATTTTGACTGATCTAATCCAGGTTTTAATCAAATGTATCTGCTAAATATACCTTGTTTATGAAAAATGACTCATTTCAGTCAGTATAACACAAATAAAACCTTTAAAGAACCTACAGAGAACTTATTTGGTTCCCTAAAAAAAGAACCGTTAGGGGCTGGGGGACGATCTGCTGCTGAATCCGTCTTCGTTTTACGTTTTGGCCTTAGAATTGCCAATAAGCCGATTATTAATGAATTAATAAAGAAAAATAGGAAACCACATGTTGTCTGTATAATATGAGATGTTTGAGTGTGTTACTCACGGCTCACAGAAACCGTGATGATCAGAAGGAGCAGCATCACAGCCGTTACACCGATGGCAGCGCACGCGCGCCACAGCCACCGACCGGTAGAGGGCGCTGTCACAAACCTGGGCACAGACGAGTCTAACACACACACACACACACACACACACACACACACACACACACACACACACACGGGTTACTCTTCTTATGCATCCTTTTCACACACTGTGACATCAAATGTGGCATCTTTCTCTCTCTCTAATTATACTAATTATTATTCAAACTGTGTGTGTGCTATGAAGGTGTCAAACGTTGAGGTTAAAGGTCAGATCGAGCAGCTGTATAAACTACAGCCAGTCAAATAGCAGAGGAATGTTTAAGAAAGACACACACATCCGTTTGTTTTAGCATCTTTGTGAGGTCTTTCCATAGATATACATAATAAAGGCTAGATGTCTTACGGCGGAGTCTCTAACGTCATCAGCGGCGGCCATCTTGTCACAGGCAAGCTTTCAATCTGAACACAAATACTCTTATCTCGCTGAAATCTGGACGGATTTACAAACGGTTTGGTTTCTTACAAACGTTATTAACGTGGCTATAGTTCTGGATGCTTGAAAAATGATTCATAAGTATGCAGCATCATAACTATATCTCTGACGTTTATAACAAACCAAACAGTTTGAGAATCGGTAGAAAATTGAGCAAGTTATGGTTATTTAAAAAGTACACGCACCATTAAAACACAATGAGTGAGCGAGCTGACTGTGACAAAATGGCCGCCAGGTGCGGACGTCGACCTCCATTGGCCAGCAGCGCGGACGAGACATCTAACCTTTATTATGTATATCTATGGGTCTTTCCATCGACTCGGTAACACTTTACAATAAGGTCCTCTCATTGGTTAACATTAGTTGGTGCTTTAGCTCCGTAACTGTCACTGGACGCTTGCCGCTCTTTTTTTCCGTTGTCTTTTTTCACATATTTTTTATAATCTGGGCAAAATACATATCGTCTGAAAGGTCTGAGTCTCAAGATTCCGTATTTGGGGGCTGTTTTTGTGACAGAAGTAATATTGCAATTTTTTTATTATAAATTTGTGACCGGAAGATGCAATTCAATGGCGTTTGGGTCTCCCCCGGTGGCTGTTTTTGGTATAACGGCTAAATAACACCTCAATTTTTTATCAACTTCAAATTTGGAACATAACTTATTTAGACATATGGCTTTAATTTTATAGCAATTTCAGAGTAAAAATATATAATATAAAATATAATTTAAAAAATAAATTTCACAGTAATTTAAACTTCAATAACTTCTTCATACTTAATTTTTTTTTATAATTATTTATAATCTGCGAAAAGTCCAACGGCAAGTCTGTATTGCGTTCATGAATTATAAAGGACGTTTATTCACGCGTTCCACACCTCTCCTCCAGAACTCGGTGTCATCACTGGCCTCGGGATCGTCCAGCTCGTCTGTATATTGGTTTCCCACGGCGACGGAGCCGCTGTCTGATGTAACGACCTTCATGACCTGCAAACACACACGACATTAGATCTTCATTCATTTAATATTCTATAGAAGGATCCTCAGCCAATCACAGGTGAATCTCTCCAGCCAATCATCTGACCTCTTGACTCTCTAGACCCTGATCTCTTTCAATCCCTCCAACCAGTCACAATTTTGGGCACTGGAACAGTTAAAACACAGCTAATATTCAGTGATATTATTGATTTGACTGCACTGACACTGTCAGATGAAAACAAAACTCAACAAAACTGAATTTATCTGAATTATCTCTAAAAGACACTATTAGAGTCTTTTAAAGCTTCTTATAACAGAAATTTAATTTGTTTCATAATCGATGAACTTTGCAACATTGACACTGTTATTGAAGTGAACTGAATCAAATTTAACTGAATTTAACTGAATTGAATTTGTTTCAAATTGAATCTGATCCTCTGAGGCCTGTGTTCTCTGAATCTGATTCTCTGAGGCCTGTGTTCACTGAATCTGATTCTCTGAGGCCTGTGTTCACTGAATCTGATTCTCTGAGGCCTGTGTTCTCTGAATCTGATTCTCTGAGGCCTGTGTTCTCTGAATCTGATTCTCTGAGGCCTGTGTTCTCTGAATCTGATTCTCTGAGGCCTGTGTTCACTGAATCTGATTCTCTGAGGCCTGTGTTCTCTGAATCTGATTCTCTGAGGCCTGTGTTCTCTGAATCTGATTCTCTGAGGCCTGTGTTCACTGAATCTGATTCTCTGAGGCCTGTGTTCACTGAATCTGATTCTCTGAGGCCTGTGTTCACTGAATCTGATTCTCTGAGGCCTGTGTTCACTGAATCTGATTATCTGAGGCCTGTGTTCACTGAATCTGATTCTCTGAGGCCTGTGTTCACTGAATCTGATTCTCTGAGGCCTGTGTTCTCTGAATCTGATTCTCTGAATCTGATTCTCTGAGGCCTGTGTTCACTGAATCTGATTCTCTGAGGCCTGTGTTCTCTGAATCTGACTCTCTGAGGCCTGTGTTCACTGAATCTGATTCTCTGAGGCCTGTGTTCTCTGAATCTGATTCTCTGAGGCCTGTGTTCTCTGAATCTGATTCTCTGAGGCCTGTGTTCTCTGAATCTGATTCTCTGAGGCCTGTGTTCTCTGAATCTGATTCTCTGAGGCCTGTGTTCTCTGAATCTGATTCTCTGAGGCCTGTGTTCTCTGAATCTGATTCTCTGAGGCCTGTGTTCTCTGAATCTGATTCTCTGAGGCCTGTGTTCTCTGAATCTGATTCTCTGAGGCCTGTGTTCACTGAATCTGATTATCTGAGGCCTGTGTTCACTGAATCTGATTCTCTGAGGCCTGTGTTCACTGAATCTGATTCTCTGAGGCCTGTGTTCTCTGAATCTGATTCTCTGAATCTGATTCTCTGAGGCCTGTGTTCACTGAATCTGATTCTCTGAGGCCTGTGTTCTCTGAATCTGACTCTCTGAGGCCTGTGTTCACTGAATCTGATTCTCTGAGGCCTGTGTTCTCTGAATCTGATTCTCTGAGGCCTGTGTTCTCTGAATCTGATTCTCTGAGGCCTGTGTTCTCTGAATCTGATTCTCTGAGGCCTGTGTTCACTGAATCTGATTCTCTGAGGCCTGTGTTCTCTGAATCTGATTCTCTGAGGCCTGTGTTCTCTGAATCTGATTCTCTGAGGCCTGTGTTCACTGAATCTGATTCTCTGAGGCCTGTGTTCTCTGAATCTGATTCTCTGAGGCCTGTGTTCTCTGAATCTGATTCTCTGAGGCCTGTGTTCACTGAATCTGATTCTCTGAGGCCTGTGTTCACTGAATCTGATTCTCTGAGGCCTGTGTTCTCTGAATCTGATTCTCTGAGGCCTGTGTTCACTGAATCTGATTCTCTGAGGCCTGTGTTCACTGAATCTGATTCTCTGAGGCCTGTGTTCACTGAATCTGATTCTCTGAGGCCTGTGTTCTCTGAATCTGATTCTCTGAGGCCTGTGTTCTCTGAATCTGATTCTCTGAGGCCTGTGTTCACTGAATCTGATTCTCTGAGGCCTGTGTTCTCTGAATCTGATTCTCTGAGGCCTGTGTTCTCTGAATCTGATTCTCTGAGGCCTGTGTTCACTGAATCTGATTCTCTGAGGCCTGTGTTCTCTGAATCTGATTCTCTGAGGCCTGTGTTCTCTTAATCTGATTCTCTGAGGCCTGTGTTCACTGAATCTGATTCTCTGAGGCCTGTGTTCACTGAATCTGATTCTCTGAGGCCTGTGTTTACTGAATCTGATCCTCTGAGGCCTGTGTTCTCTTAATCTGATTCTCTGAGGCCTGTGTTCACTGAATCTGATTCTCTGAGGCCTGTGTTCACTGAATCTGATTCTCTGAGGCCTGTGTTCACTGAATCTGATTCTCTGAGGCCTGTGTTTACTGAATCTGATCCTCTGAGGCCTGTGTTCACTGAATCTGATTCTCTGAGGCCTGTGTTCTCTGAATCTGATTCTCTGAGGCCTGTGTTCTCTGAATCTGATTCTCTGAGGCCTGTGTTCACTGAATCTGATTCTCTGAGGCCTGTGTTCACTGAATCTGATTCTCTGAGGCCTGTGTTCACTGAATCTGATTCTCTGAGGCCTGTGTTCACTGAATCTGATTCTCTGAGGCCTGTGTTCACTGAATCTGATTCTCTGAGGCCTGTGTTCACTGAATCTGATTCTCTGAGGCCTGTGTTCGCTGAATCTGATTCTCTGAGGCCTGTGTTCACTGAATCTGATTCTCTGAGGCCTGTGTTCTCTGAATCTGATTCTCTGAGGCCTGTGTTCACTGAATCTGATTCTCTGAGGCCTGTGTTCACTGAATCTGATTCTCTGAGGCCTGTGTTCACTGAATCTGATTCTCTGAGGCCTGTGTTCACTGAATCTGATTATCTGAGGCCTGTGTTCACTGAATCTGATTCTCTGAGGCCTGTGTTCACTGAATCTGATTCTCTGAGGCCTGTGTTCTCTGAATCTGATTCTCTGAATCTGATTCTCTGAGGCCTGTGTTCACTGAATCTGATTCTCTGAGGCCTGTGTTCTCTGAATCTGACTCTCTGAGGCCTGTGTTCACTGAATCTGATTCTCTGAGGCCTGTGTTCTCTGAATCTGATTCTCTGAGGCCTGTGTTCTCTGAATCTGATTCTCTGAGGCCTGTGTTCTCTGAATCTGATTCTCTGAGGCCTGTGTTCTCTGAATCTGATTCTCTGAGGCCTGTGTTCGCTGAATCTGATTCTCTGAGGCCTGTGTTCACTGAATCTGATTCTCTGAGGCCTGTGTTCACTGAATCTGATTCTCTGAGGCCTGTGTTCACTGAATCTGATTCTCTGAGGCCTGTGTTCACTGAATCTGATTCTCTGAGGCCTGTGTTCTCTGAATCTGATTCTCTGAGGCCTGTGTTCTCTGAATCTGATTCTCTGAGGCCTGTGTTCACTGAATCTGATTCTCTGAGGCCTGTGTTCTCTGAATCTGATTCTCTGAGGCCTGTGTTCTCTGAATCTGATTCTCTGAGGCCTGTGTTCACTGAATCTGATTCTCTGAGGCCTGTGTTCTCTGAATCTGATTCTCTGAGGCCTGTGTTCTCTTAATCTGATTCTCTGAGGCCTGTGTTCACTGAATCTGATTCTCTGAGGCCTGTGTTCACTGAATCTGATTCTCTGAGGCCTGTGTTCACTGAATCTGATCCTCTGAGGCCTGTGTTCACTGAATCTGATTCTCTGAGGCCTGTGTTCTCTGAATCTGATTCTCTGAGGCCTGTGTTCTCTGAATCTGATTCTCTGAGGCCTGTGTTCACTGAATCTGATTCTCTGAGGCCTGTGTTCTCTGAATCTGATTCTCTGAGGCCTGTGTTCTCTGAATCTGATTCTCTGAGGCCTGTGTTCACTGAATCTGATTCTCTGAGGCCTGTGTTCACTGAATCTGATTCTCTGAGGCCTGTGTTCACTGAATCTGATTCTCTGAGGCCTGTGTTCACTGAATCTGATTCTCTGAGGCCTGTGTTCACTGAATCTGATTCTCTGAGGCCTGTGTTCACTGAATCTGATTCTCTGAGGCCTGTGTTCTCTGAATCTGATTCTCTGAGGCCTGTGTTCACTGAATCTGATTCTCTGAGGCCTGTGTTCACTGAATCTGATTCTCTGAGGCCTGTGTTCACTGAATCTGATTCTCTGAGGCCTGTGTTCTCTGAATCTGATTCTCTGAGGCCTGTGTTCTCTGAATCTGATTCTCTGAGGCCTGTGTTCACTGAATCTGATTCTCTGAGGCCTGTGTTCGCTGAATCTGATTCTCTGAGGCCTGTGTTCACTGAATCTGATTCTCTGAGGCCTGTGTTCTCTGAATCTGATTCTCTGAGGCCTGTGTTCACTGAATCTGATTCTCTGAGGCCTGTGTTCACTGAATCTGATTCTCTGAGGCCTGTGTTCTCTGAATCTGATTCTCTGAGGCCTGTGTTCACTGAATCTGATTATCTGAGGCCTGTGTTCACTGAATCTGATTCTCTGAGGCCTGTGTTCACTGAATCTGATTCTCTGAGGCCTGTGTTCTCTGAATCTGATTCTCTGAGGCCTGTGTTCTCTGAATCTGATTCTCTGAGGCCTGTGTTCACTGAATCTGATTCTCTGAGGCCTGTGTTCTCTGAATCTGATTCTCTGAGGCCTGTGTTCTCTGAATCTGATTCTCTGAGGCCTGTGTTCTCTGAATCTGATTCTCTGAGGCCTGTGTTCTCTGAATCTGATTCTCTGAGGCCTGTGTTCACTGAATCTGATTCTCTGAGGCCTGTGTTCACTGAATCTGATTCTCTGAGGCCTGTGTTCACTGAATCTGATTATCTGAGGCCTGTGTTCACTGAATCTGATTCTCTGAGGCCTGTGTTCTCTGAATCTGATTCTCTGAGGCCTGTGTTCACTGAATCTGATTCTCTGAGGCCTGTGTTCTCTGAATCTGATTATCTGAGGCCTGTGTTCTCTGAATCTGATTCTCTGAGGCCTGTGTTCTCTGAATCTGATTCTCTGAGGCCTGTGTTCACTGAATCTGATTCTCTGAGGCCTGTGTTCTCTGAATCTGATTCTCTGAGGCCTGTGTTCACTGAATCTGATTCTCTGAGGCCTGTGTTCTCTGAATCTGATTCTCTGAGGCCTGTGTTCTCTGAATCTGATTCTCTGAGGCCTGTGTTCTCTGAATCTGATTCTCTGAGGCCTGTGTTCTCTGAATCTGATTCTCTGAGGCCTGTGTTCACTGAATCTGATTCTCTGAGGCCTGTGTTCTCTGAATCTGATTCTCTGAGGCCTGTGTTCTCTGAATCTGATTCTCTGAGGCCTGTGTTCTCTGAATCTGATTCTCTGAGGCCTGTGTTCACTGAATCTGATTCTCTGAGGCCTGTGTTCTCTGAATCTGATTCTCTGAGGCCTGTGTTCACTGAATCTGATTCTCTGAGGCCTGTGTTCTCTGAATCTGATTCTCTGAGGCCTGTGTTCTCTGAATCTGATTCTCTGAGGCCTGTGTTCTCTGAATCTGATTCTCTGAGGCCTGTGTTCTCTGAATCTGATTCTCTGAGGCCTGTGTTCTCTGAATCTGATTCTCTGAGGCCTGTGTTCTCTGAATCTGATTCTCTGAGGCCTGTGTTCACTGAATCTGATTCTCTGAGGCCTGTGTTCACTGAATCTGATTCTCTGAGGCCTGTGTTCTCTGAATCTGATTCTCTGAGGCCTGTGTTCTCTGAATCTGATTCTCTGAGGCCTGTGTTCACTGAATCTGATTCTCTGAGGCCTGTGTTCTCTGAATCTGATTCTCTGAGGCCTGTGTTCACTGAATCTGATCCTCTGAGGCCTGTGTTCACTGAATCTGATTCTCTGAGGCCTGTGTTCACTGAATCTGATTCTCTGAGGCCTGTGTTCTCTGAATCTGATTCTCTGAGGCCTGTGTTCTCTGAATCTGATTCTCTGAGGCCTGTGTTCACTGAATCTGATTCTCTGACGCCTGTGTTCACTGAATCTGATTCTCTGAGGCCTGTGTTCTCTGAATCTGATCCTCTGAGGCCTGTGTTCTCTGAATCTGATTATCTGAGGCCTGTGTTCACTGAATCTGATTATCTGAGGCCTGTGTTCACTGAATCTGATTCTCTGAGGCCTGTGTTCTCTGAATCTGATTCTCTGAGGCCTGTGTTCTCTGAATCTGATTCTCTGAGGCCTGTGTTCTCTGAATCTGATTCTCTGAGGCCTGTGTTCACTGAATCTGATTCTCTGACGCCTGTGTTCACTGAATCTGATTCTCTGAGGCCTGTGTTCTCTGAATCTGATCCTCTGAGGCCTGTGTTCTCTGAATCTGATTATCTGAGGCCTGTGTTCACTGAATCTGATTCTCTGAGGCCTGTGTTCTCTGAATCTGATTCTCTGAGGCCTGTGTTCGCTGAATCTGATTCTCTGAGGCCTGTGTTCACTGAATCTGATCCTCTGCTGGTGCTTTTGCTTTATGCAAATTCACATTTCAGCAAACCTGAACTTTGATTGGCAGCAGAGGATGAAGTGTTTCCTGCGTTCATGTGCGCGTCCAGTTCGCTTTACACTCGTATTATAAGGTCTTTCAGTTATTAGCTTTAAAGAGCAGATACAGTAGATCAGAAGAAAAATAGAGAAAACACCAACTTACACAAAAACACAATCAGTTCTCCCCAACGAAGTACAAGCGGATTCACAGCTTAATAATGACGACATATGAGAGGAAATGTCCATTACTAACATAATAAAAACGATTTAGACTTTCAGAGAAAATTACTAAATAAACGCCCCAGTTAGACGATTTTAGGGGGAAACATCAAGAACTTTATTAATATCCAAAGAACCACAGTAACCCCAAACAGACCGACAGAAAGAAGAAGAAGAAGAAGAAGAAGAAGAAGAAGAAGAAGAAGAAGAAGAAGAAGAAGAAGAAGAAGAAGAAGAAGAAGAGACGGCTCTGAATTAGAGGAAGTCGAAACACATTTATTTTCACTAAACTTTGACTAAATTAATCTGTTACTGATACACTATTAATAATTCATTCACTTGAAAATAGATGTTAATTTTCCACTTACCTCCTGCACGAGAAAACAGATTCTTATGTGAGTGTGAGTGTGAGTGTGTGTGAGTGTACTTTGAGCTTGAAAGTGAATGGATATTTACTTTGAGCATGTGGAGTACAAACAAGAGCTCTAAACACAGTACATCTGTCCAGCTGACCTCAGATCAATATATACACCGATCAGACATAACATTATAATATTGTGTTGATCCCCTGACCCGTCGAGGCATGGACTCCTCTAGACCCCTGAAGCTGTGCTGTGGTATCTGGCACCAAGATGTTAGCAGCAGATCCTTTTGGGACCCCACAATAGCTGCAGTTTTGGAGATGCTCTGACCCAGTGTGTATATTATGGAGGTGGGAAGGATTCAGGGTCTATCTGTAAGCGGAAACACACATATTGCATTGCCACCAAAGCCCAGTGACTCGTGTAGAAATGTTGAGTTAAACTAAACTAATGTTATTTCATAGTTTTCATCAATTGACTTTTTTTTCTTCTTCTAAAAAGTCATAAAGAAGTCCAAACGTATATTTACATTACTAAATGTAAAACTAATAAATAAACAAGAGATGTTTTCACGTAAATGTAAACACTATATTGGTGTGTTGCCTACATTAATTATATTTTTAGAAACACCCGTGAAGTTATTCCTAAAACGTGGCACTCCTCCCTCAAGCTCTCTTTCTGTAGCCGAAGGGGTTGGTTTTTTTTACCGTTCCATTTGTCTGACTCTGATTGGTCGAACGCCATGGCGTTCTCTGTCCGCCATCTTGTGCTCCGCGGTCATTGGCTGTCCGAGCGGAAACAAGGCGGTTTCTTCATGTTGACGGTGAAATTCCTGTCCCCCGTCCGCGAATTTCGGGAAAGTTCTGCACCGGAACGGCGTGAAAACGGGAACCAAACCTGAACGAGACCCGCGAGCACGATGTCTGCCGTGCGCGTGATCCTGGTCCTGATCCTGGGCTCCGTCCAGCTCTGCCGAACCGAGCCGCGGGTCAGGAAACCCAGTAAGAACCGTTACATTATTTTCTGTCGGTTAACATTTAAATGTCCAGATTTGAATTTGAATGTAACTGCCAATCTCAACCGACCAAAACAGACCAAACCTAACGAATGCTCATCATGTTAACCATTGTGTGGGTCAAGAAATAAACAATAAAGCTTCACACACTGACTGTTTGAGTTAGTTATATTCATATTTACCACTATACAGTAACGAGTACTGTAACAGTGGTGTTTACCGTGGTAAATGTGTTAAGGGTGACTAAACCAGAAGAAAAATGTGTTAAATACTAATGAAAAAGGTCATTCAGAAGCTTCTGGATCCACACAAGAAACAGTTCCAGAAGTTTCCGATGGGTTCTCATTTACTTCACATCATCAATGTACTATATTCTAGTGTTTACTTCTCTTCGTCTAACTCACCCAGGCTTGAAGGAATTAGACATGCAACTTGTGAAAATGATTATTAAATTATAATTATAAAATTATTAATCATAGCGTTATTGTTTTGCATGTGCATTTACTATTTGTATAGGGAAAATGTAAATATTGTAACCACGCTGAACTCCCGACAGCTTAAGTGACTATTAAATGAGCTCTTTACTTTTTTTGTTGTTGGGGTAATTCAGTCACAATTTGAATAGACTTTGTGACTTCCTACGTTTTTTTTTCAATCATATCAATGAGTGAAAATGACTAATAAGTCAATACGTGCTCCTTTGCCGCCATCTACTGGTGGACATTTCAGGTTAAAAGTGTTTGTTTGCTAATTGTTATGAAATAATCACATTAAAAATAACATTAAAATTGGACTATGTGTAACCCCTCCTGTTCGAACCGCCCCGCTCCAAGCGGGACTCGAACCCGGGTCCGCCGGCATGAGAGTCGGAC